>CAUYPK010054440.1:0-69754 GCA_963574355.1 Loris lydekkerianus | reverse complement strand
CACCTGCGGTGCATCTTACAAGGGTATATGTGAAACTTAGTAAATGTAGAATGTAAATGTCTTAACACAATAACTAAGAAAATGCCAGGAAGGCTATGTTAACCAGTGTGATGAAAATGTGTCAAACGGTCTATAAAACCAATGTATGGTGCCCCATGATCGCATTAATGTACACAGCTATGATTTAATTAAAAAAAAAAAAAAAAGATGCATGTCTTGAATATTTGAGGAAGATTCATTTAGGAAATTAACTTTTGAATTGGAAATGTTGTAATAGGTCACTGGGTTGTGCTGATTATTATTTAAAATAAGAGTTAAGTTGGTCCTTGCTTTAGGAGGATTGATTTAGGAAATTAACTTTTGAATTAGAAATGTTGTAATAGATTCTCAAAGCCTTTGCTTTGAACCATTATGTATGAAACTGTGATTTTGGAAATGGAAGAACAGAACAGTTTTGGAGAGGCTACTCTCCCTGTTCTCCAGAATCGCTGTCCTTGTGACAAAGTTTAGTGGAACTATCCCTGTCAAAAAATAAAAAAAGAAAAAAGAAAGAAAAAGAAAATTATGAATGAAAAATAAATGCAATCAATATATGATTATGGATGTGATGGAGGTGGATAATGATTCCCCAGCACTGAGTCCATTGTTTCCTATCATGACTCTCATTACCGGAACCCACATGCTCTAGATCAGATCACACAATTATCACCAAGGTTCTTGTGTGCAATGCTGGATGGATGGACAGAGCTATATTTCTCAGCCTTCTTGTCTTCTAGCTAAAAAACAAGATCACACCTTCCAATGCTATAATTTCATGCTATGGTCTGCTCTTTTTCTTTCTGTCACCTGATACTACCTTTAAATTTTTGTAGAGAAGGCTGTCGAGTAGTGTTGTGTGAACAGTCATCGCACAAGCCTCTGAACCTCTGAGGGAATGCAGTGAGAGAAAAGGAACCAGCTCGTGTGTTCAGGGTCCTCCGCACAGAGTGGGCCCCAGCCCCGCTGATGGCCTCCTGTCTTCTCTCCCTTTTTAAAGCCATGCTTTCGTTGTTACTGGTTAGTGTCCTGTCAAGGACCCAAAATCCTATCTAGTTTTCCCCCTTCATGAACTGGTAGGTTTTAGTTAGGGATTGAGCCTTTCAAATACTCAGTTATGATACAGGACTAACTCAAGGACTCAAGGCATCCTACGTCCCTGCAGGAAAATAGCAGGGTTCTTTAAGAAATAAGTGTTTTTAAGACATTCTGTCCTTTGTGCTGTGATCTGACACACAGCAATTTGGCCTTCCTGGACGTCTTTGTATGTGTGTCTCTTGCACATGGAATTAAATTGGAAGGCCAGAGCCATTGTCTGTCCCTAGATCTGATTTCTTGCTTCAGAGTCTAGCAGGGAAGTGTTCTATTCTGGTATATTTACATTAGTCCTACTAACACATTTCCAAGTTCTCTAGCTGCCTTGTTACGTGAACCAGGTCAAGTTTGGGAGGGAGGGTTTGCTTTTCCTTCCTGTGACCTCAGGACTGATTTAATTAAGCATCTCCTCCAGCCCCGATTTATAGTCTGAAAAGTGTTCTCACAGAGGCCCTTCGCTGATGTGCTCTGCTTCTCAATGAGCTGAAATGCAGTAAGTTAAATCAGAAACTCCATTTTGAGTGTCTGCTGCCACCCTGAGAGCAGTTGCAACAAGCACATTTGTCTCTGAGCATTTAACTGCAAAGGGTTTAGATAAATGGTTCCCTTTGGTAACTTAGCACAGTTCTCCCTCAGACAGAAGAGAGGTTCGCTAAATTTCTCCCTGAGCCCCTGAGGGGTGCCAAGTTTTCTCCCTGGATTACTGCTGGGAGGAGGAAATAACCTTTTAAACCTTATTTCATAAACAAAAGTTCTTTTTCTTTTATAAGACTAAAAGAAAAATTTTTTTAAGCCCTTAACACTGGGGAAAGAGGGAGTGCTGAGGGGAAAAGGACAGAAGATGTCACCCTGGAACTGTGCTAAGCCCGTCACTAATGGATTTTTGTTCTACCAACAGGCATCAGATGTCATCCCCAGTTTGACAATCCTGACCCCCAACCTGCCACCTAGGAATGAATGAGACCAAATTTCCCATAGGAAATGTTCTCTCCTCTTCTCTCAAAGGCTTCAACCTCAAAATGAATCTGACAAAAGAAACAAATTCGATCAAACTGCAGCACTAACAGCTTTGGATTGCTCAGATAAAAGAATCTACAGAGAGTTGTTAGGACTGAATACAATCACCTTCTGCAGCTTAGAGACAAAATCCAAAGTCTTCCATCCTGCAGCTGTTCTTGCTGGCCAGCCATGGTGCAGTTTTATCACCATCTGAAGGGAATGACTAGCCAGAAGGAGATGGAAGGACTCGGCAAGGGATGACTCGGATGCCCACAGAAGCCAGGCAGGTAACGTGAGTGGATGAAACCGGATCCCTGGGGGCTTTTCATGTGTGCTCTCCAGAATTTTAAATTTTCACAACTCATTCAATTAAAAAAAAAAAAAAATCCATCACTGTGCCCACAGTGTTTACTGAGTACTTTCTATGTGCCAATCAATTTATAAATCCATTATAAATTGGATACCTCCAGCCCTGGGAGGTAGGTGCTGCTATTACCTTCAGTTCACTGATGGGGAAAAGCAAAGTTCTAGGTGGCAGAGTCAACACCTGCCCACAGCGAGGGTCCTGTTTAATTCACTGCCCTAGGCCACTGCCTGAGCATTAATACCAAAACTAAGGTTCACTGGAGTCGACTAACATGGCCAGAATCATAAAAGAGAAGCGTGATTTTTTTAATAAGTAATCAAACTACAGAAACGGAGTTTAGAATGTCAATGAGACATGCTAGAATAAAGAAAGAAAGAAAAAGAAAAAGAAGTATCTTTACTCGACAATTAGCCAGGACAAGATATTTTTAGATTTTTATTTTATTAAGCATAAATAATGCTGTTTCATTACTATTCCTTGTTTTGAAAGCAAATAGTGGAAGAGCCTCACAAAAATAATCTGTAAGGTTTGAACTGAGGTGTCATTCTGTGATTTGTGTAGACAATGCTGCCCTCCCATGGCCATCTTCTTAATAGCATGATTTTGTGTTTAAAATCAGGACATTTTGTTTCTAATTTTTCTTTTTCTTTTCCTTTTTTTTGTTGCTGGGGATTCATTGAGGGTACATAGAAGCAGGTTACATTGATTGCTTTTGTTAGATAAGGCCCCTCTTATATTTGTGTCCTACCTCCAAAAGGTTAAACCTATCCCTTGAAACACACCCCCACCCAAAGTACTTTGTAGACTATTACATCCATTTAGTATCATATCTGTGCATATAAGAACTATATATCCTACAGAGCATAGCACTCTTCGAACATTTTTTTGAGACAGAATTTCACTCTGTTGCCCAGGCTACAATGCCAAGGCCTCAGTCTAGCTCACAGCAACCTCAAACTCCTAGGCTCAAGTGATCTTGCTGCTTCAGCCTCCCAAGTAGCTGGTACTACAGGTGCCAGCCATGATGCCTGGCTAACTTTTCAATTTTTAGTAGAGATGGGATCTCACTCTCATTCAGGCTTGTCTCAAACTCCTGGCCTCAAGCAATCCTCCCACCTCAGCCTCCCAGAGTGCTAGGATTGCAGGCGTGAGCCACTGTGTCTACCCCCTTTGGACATTTTTATATCTAATTAGGGATTGGTTCTGTATCATTTTCACATGTGTTTTATGAGGCATTAGAAGAAATGAATGGAAAATAAATCATGGCACTACTTACTGGCCTTCTGAACTTTTGGGATTCAATTCCTTGGGGAAGAAATGTTTTTCTCACAACAGCAAACTTAGAACTACAGGACAGAGACATTTGAGTGACTCTGAGCATGATCTGACGGAAAGGACTGTCTTCCGTTTTAGGGAGAAGGGTTTGTTATATTTGAAGGAAACAATAGATTAGTTCATTAGATTAGTTAAGTAAAAATAATTACTTACAGCTGGGTACAGAAAATCACCTCTGGTTCCTCCAGGGTCAGGAATTACAGAGGAATGATAGACCAGGAGGAAGCTGTCAGACAAGAGTTACCACACCAAGGTTAGATACTGCAAAGCAGTGTTCTTAGACCCAAGTGACAACACTCACAACCACTGAACAGACGCCTGCTGCCTCCATGTTCGCGTCATGAGCCCCTGTCCCATGAGAAGGCAGACCTACATAGGAGTTATGATGTGAACAGTGCATGGACAGCAGCCCCAAGGTCAAGAAATGTCTCTTATAAAACAAAGATTTGAGAGTATTTTACAAATAGGAAGGAATCGAACCACTTTCCAGGCCCCTCCTGATGAATATTTGAAGTGAAAGGAAAGTTTCCGCCCACCAGATCAATTATTATTCTTGGTGGAACTCTAAGTCTGAAAATATTTGAAAGCCAAAATTCAAATATGCGAAGAGTAAACTGAGGCCTGTGAGGCATGCTTCACCTGCAAACATCCAGCGTGGCCTACACTGTTTTTTTCATCAAAATATTTTACTTAAATTAAAATCCAATTTTTGGTTTCTCAGTAAAATCAGAGGACTTGGCCCTAGTGGCCACATTTTGCCACTAGAACTGAGGAACCCCTTTAGATGGTGCATGTTCTATTATTTGCCACAGTCCCCACCGTTCCCTAATATGCCCAGCTCATTCCACTGGCTTTTCCTAGTTGTCTGTGCCTTGTAGGCTTAGGTGGCATCCCTTTTTGCTCTCTTTGAGCATCGTGGCACATGTGTTTATTCTTCAGCAGCCACAAAGCTCAGGACATTTAAATAACACTCAGGCTGAAGGCAAATAAGCACTAACTTTGATTTATCTGTTTTTGTTTCCCTTACCCTTTTCCTCCACTTTCTCCCTTCATTATTACAGCTTTCCGTAAGGATTTTAGGCCTTATTTGAATTACAGGTTATCTCTAAAGTACCTAAAGTTTGGGTAAAGAAAGTTCTTTTATAAATCTATTTTCAAAATAATTAAAACAGAATAATGGAAAGCACATTGAATTAGGGAGCAGAAAACCTGGGATCATGTTTAAACATTTTCCCTTGATAAACTTTGTGGCATTAAATAATCCACTTAAACCCTCTTTACCTTTTAATACCACATGCTCCATAAATAAGAGATAATACTTGTTCCTCCTACCTCACCAGGATTTTGAAAAATAACCATAAATCAGAAGACATCTGTTCAGTATATTCCGAGTCTACAAGATAAATGTATCCTATAAAGACCAAGGTAGCATTACTATAATTTAGTAAATATTCAAAGTGGACCTCAGGAAAAGCAAGCTGCTGCTACATAATCATATCTTTGGATAAGATGCATCTAAATGTTAGTACTAGTTATGTTTAGGTTGTGGGATTCAAGATGATTTCTTTCTTTCCTTTGGCTTATACCTACATTTTTTTTATTATTGGGGATTCATTGAGTGTAGAAAGAACCAGATTGCATTGATTGCATTTGTTACGTAAAGCCCCTCTTATAATTGTGTCCCTCCCCTGAATTTTTTACTCCATAGCGAACATGTGTTAACTATATAATTAAACATTTAACAAATAATAATTTTTTTAAAGGCCAAGGTTGGAAGAAAGGAAATAAAACTCCCTAAATTTTCTATTTGAATTAACTTGAATAATCATTGTTGTTACTGCAACCATTTCTAAAATTATTTTTATATTTAATATACTACAAATGTCTTGTCATGATGGGCTTCAGGATAGACTACCCTGGAATATACTTAAAGCTGGAAGAATCTCAGAAAAATGGGAGGAACAGGAAGGCCACTCTCATCTTCTTCCCACCCTTCTCCTCCAAAGTGGGTTTTCTGACCTTCCCCGAAAGCAGGTCACAAAAGCCTTACGTGAGAGGTGCCCTTCCTACACTTGGAGGAAAGGAACATCCTGTCTCTGAAGACAAAGGTCTCAGAGAAGAGTCTGAACAAACAGGCTGTATGTCCCCGTTTCTAACGATTAGGTCACACCCTTTGTGCCCTACCCTATTTCTCCACCACTCCTCACTCTTCACCAAACCTGGCATTAAAATGCTCAAGCTTGCTCATTTCCTTGGTGTCTTCATTTATATTACATAAATGAGTGTGCTTATCTCTTGTTAATCTGTCTTTTACTAGGGAAGCCTCAGCCATGAACCTAGGAGGGCTACCAGAAAAATACTTTTCCTCACCTACAGTTAGAAACATAAATAATTGAAAATCCCTGAGAAATGTCCTCTAATAGATCACTGGCAAGTATCCTGGAATGTCAAAGTGAAGTTTAATTAGCTGTTTATGCCTTTCCCTTCCTAATATTCATCTGATCAGAATCAAATGGGCAGGCTGACCCAGCACTGCAGGCAGCCTAACTCCCTGGTTCCTAACTCCCTGGTTTATTACCCACGGAGCATGTGTAAACTTCCCTGCCTGTGTCGCCACGTCAGCCATGGGGCTTGCTGCTTCCCAGCAATCTCTAATAATTTGTTCTTTGTAGAGAAACTGTCACTATAGTCTTGGGCTGAAGACTACTGTAAAACAGTGCTTCTCAACTGAGGATAATATTGCCCCCCGGGGACTTTTAGCCATCTCTGAACACATTTTCTGTTGTCACATTAGCAGAGATTCTTACTACTAGCATCTAGTGAGCAGAGGCCAAGGATGCTACTGAACATGCTGAAATGCACAGCCCACCCACCCATCCCCAGCCCCAAACCCATCCATCCCCAGCCCCAAACCCACAGCAAAGAATTAGCAGTGCTGAGCTTAAAAATTCTGGTTCAAAGGTAAATCTCAAAGTTGTCTTGCAGTAAGCCTCATAAGGGTCTCCCTGGAGTCACAAGGATGAAGGACATCGACTTTGTGCATAGTACTTGAAATGGAGGGGGCTAGCAGATTCAAACTATCTGATAATTTGGTATTTCACAAAATATGTATTAATCTTTGCGGCAACAGCTATTGCTTATTGTCGAAGGAGATCATTTCCTCTTAAAATCCCATGCATTTGAACTCCATGGAAAGTGACACCACAAGAAAAAAAATCCGAGAGAGTTGTGAAGAACTCCGTTTGTCACTGCTGGCCTTTCTCTCTAACCCAGGAAGAGGAGAGAAAGAATGAGCTAAATTCTTTGCTGGAATAAAATGAAACTCACATCTGCAACATCAAACATGCCAACAAACTATCACTCCCTTGAAATTCAGAGAGAAAAATACTCTCAACAAGAAATGTGAAAGCTTAGAGTAGAAGGATTTTTTAAAAAGAAATCTTGTAAAAGACCTCTTTGGGAAAACGGTATCCTTAACAAAGGAAGATCAACTCTACACAACAATTTTTTAAACACTCAGGTTGAACTAGAACAAAAGCAAGAAGATATGTTTAGACACAAATGCTGTAAGTGTTTTCCTTTGACAATCACTCCAGAAAATTTCCCCAATTAGGCAAATAAATGGGTTTTAAATGCATTCTCAGTTGTGTTTATCAGTGTAGATTATTGCTTTTCTTTTTTGTTTGCAAACAGTATTAGGCAAAATGTGGTCTCATTTATTTTAGATAAAAATTATCAAGTTACTTTTTGGGATGAAAATCTTTACTCACTTCTAAATACCCTATTACCACTCTACCTAGAGATAAGTCATGAAATATGAACTAGACAAAGGGAAGAGAGAAGACATGTGGGGCCTTTGTCTTCATTGTCTTTGAGCCAAGTCCTTGACATTCATTATTGATGTTATGTTCTTAATAGACATTATAGTCAAAAATAATTTGACTGATTGCTCTCTTTTTGGTCCATAGGTCACAGAGCATCCTATTTATAGTTCTGCTTTAGGAAGAAATTTAAGAAGGGAAACAACACAAAATAGCCTCATTGCTCTGTTGATGAACAAGCTGAGTTGAGGCTCTGACCCCTGACTTCACTCTTTGGACTTGATGCAGCAGAGAAAAGAAGCTGGACATTCAGGAGAGAGCTGTAATCCAGAAGAGTAGCCCAGGACATGGTGCTATGCTGGCGGAGAAGAATAGAATAAGAATGTATAGAATCCATTTCAAACCACTGCAGTGTAGGGTCAAGAGTCCTGGGGGAGAGTCAAAAAGGATCATAGGTGACAACTGAAATTAACATCTCTCTTGGCAGACCCCATTGTTTTACTTTGATTGGCACCCAGCACCGCAACCCACCACAGTGGTCTGAGGCATTCAGCCTGTTGGCCTGATTCTCAGCCTCCAAAGCCATTCCAGCTGCTCTCTTTGGGCCTCAGAGGCTATTTCTCTGCCCTAGTGAAAGATGTCAAAGCATGCAAACACAAGCAAAATGTGGGTGTGTGTGTGTGTGTATGGATGCATGCATTGCCCGGCAGGAACACAGTGGCACAATCACTTCTCACAGCAACCTCGAACTCCTCTGCTCAAGCGGTCTTCCTGCCCCAGCCTCCCAAATAGCTGGAACTACAGGCGAGCTCCACTATACCTGGCTGATTTTTTACCGGGTAGAGACATGGTCTCAGTACATTGCCCAAGCTGTTCTCTCACTCCATCCTCCCACCTAAGCCTCCCAAAGCCCTGGGATTACAGGCATAAGCCACCATGCCTCGCCAAAAACTGTTTTAGAGGAGGAGGAGATGAGGATGACAGGAGCACTTATGAAAACATACTTTGGAGAAAAAAGAAAGCCTGGGGTTCCAGACCAATCCTAGTTTGCTTCTAAATACTGTGTAATTTGAAATCACCATATAATAGTAGCTAACTTTTATATGCCACATTCTTTTCAAGTATTATTAACTCAATCTTCATAACACCTCCCTGCAACTTCAATCACCATCCCACTTGACACGTAGGGAAACTGGGACATACACCCTTAGTCACAGAGCTATAAATGACAGACCTAGAAGAGGAACCCGGGTAGTCTGATTCCAGAGCCGTGCAGCTCCCCACTGTCTTATACAGTCTCTCACCTACCCAGTGCCTGCACTAAGCATTGCCCTGCTAGGATGCATGTTTTATAGAGAGAAAATGAGAAACAGAAAGACTGTGTGGCCATCCCACAATTGTGATGCAACAAAAACCCAAGTGCCTAATGCTCCCACTGTTCTTCTTTAACACTGGTCACATTTAACTAGATAATTGGATGAAAACCTCCCTGTAACCAAATTCAGTTCAACGGGTACATTAATATTAGGGAAAAACAGAAAGCAACACAAATTAAAAATTACGCCCTTTACATCAGTTGGGTTGTTCTCTAATCATTACATGCTCATGAACATCTGAAACTGCAACTAGAAATCCCTCGAAGACAGAAATATATATTTCATTTTAAAATATCTTAGTATTTTTGATATATTGTATGCTTGATAATTACTGGTAAAATGAATCCTTCATGTAATCAGCTAGGTTTGTGGAATGTCTACTACATACTATACTATGAAGCAGGAAATGAAAGGTCATGAGAAATAGATTAATCCTAATTCCTGTTTAATGACAAACAGGGTAAAGTAAATACTTTTAAAATCAAGAATAAAAGCATACTTCCCTTCTTTCTTATCAAGAGAACTTGAATCCATCTGGAGTGGCAAAGTAACCAGTTAACAACCCTCCCTTCCCCCGGATTCCCTTATGGTTAGCGGAGGCCAGGGAATCAGTGCTGGCTGATTAAATATAAGCAAAAATCACAGAGTGAAGCTTCCAGGAAAGCTTTTTTAAGGATACCATCTCTGCAGGTCTCTGCCTATCACTTTTGCTTCTCATCTGCTACTTTCTCTTGCCTGGAGCATCAACATAATACCGGGTTGTCCAGCAAGATGACCAGAAAGGTAAGAAGCAGCCTGGGTCCTTGGTGACAGTCCTTACACATTGGCACCTGCTCCAGACTGCCCTGTCCAGATTCATGTCACATGAGGAATAATTCTGTATATATGGCCAAAGGCAGAGATACGGGGGGACAAAAGAAGATATATTAAAACATTACTAATTGCACATTATGTAACTTTTACAGGTTTGATTATTTCTGGATATTATGTGGAAGAAAAACAGTATGTTTGTCATAACATTTTTTTTTTTTTTCTTTCAAGGTCCCCATCTGCCTACTGTTTACACCTCACTCTGATGAAATCACTGTTCATGTTACTTTCCTCCTAAAGTTTCTCTAATATGAGGCTTTTGAATGATCTCCCACTGGACTTGTCCTGTCAATTTGTATTGCCATTTTTTTGTTCCAAAACTAAACTCTACCATGACATCTAGTCTCACAGACAATGTTGGATTTGAAACATTATGTAGTTTATTCTTAGAGTTGAAATCTTTATCACTCCTAAAAATCATAAGTGTTGCACTAAAAAGTCCTCAAATAACTTCTAAGGAGTTTATGGTAATGACTACCCAAACAAGGAATCAATTTATTTTTTCAAATGTTTGAATAGTATTCTAGCCATCATTTAAATAGAGTTTCATGGTTAGCCTTATATCCGCCTAACATAAGCAAACTTATTCAGTCAAACTCAATATTTTTTTAGAACTTTACAGATTTTTAAACTTCACAGAACCACCTCACAAAGTTGATACATCAATATATTACATATACCATCTACAATTATTTATCTCAAGTATAAACAGCACGACACTCTGTTTGATTGCCTCAGAATCAGGAAAAAAAGTCGGTTTGGGATCGGTGGGTATCAGAATGACTGCTTTATTTACCCCTGAACATAAATACTCTCACCTTTTGGTGTGAGTATCTAACTTTTAACTTGGTCACAGGAAAAAAATATTCCGAAGTAAACTTAATAAATGAAGAACTAAACATAGAAAAGCTAGCCTGGTATTCATTCAAGTCAGACAAACTCATAAATAACCAAGAGCTGGAGTTTGGTGCTGATGAATTGCTGCATGGCATGGGAAGTGATTCTCAGGGACATTTTCTGGCTTTCAGACACCTAAATTACACACATCTCTGAAATACAAATGACTGCCCCAGCCAGTAAGCTCCAGAAGCTTCCCTTGTCTCTCCTCGGTCATTACCCCCCGTCTCTCCTCTCTTCTCTCTCCTTTTCTTCCCCCACCGTAACCCCTGAGCTGTTGAGGGACACGTGGGCAGGGGCAGCAGAGGAAAAATGAAGAGAATGTGAGAGAGGAAGGAGTTAACTTTCACTACTTGTTTTTTCTGCCCCTTCTGAGCTTTACAACCGTTGTAGATGGTGGGCAGTGGTCCTCTTTATTATAGCACACAACACCCTTCGTGACCCTGTTCCTATGTACCTTTCTAATGTCATAGCCTAAAAAGTTGACTAATTCCTGGGAGGAACCCCACCTAGTTAAGCTTCAGCCTCAGCCCACGTGGGTTTAGCTCCTCGCTGACTTGCCAGCTAAGCATCCTTCCGACATACTGTTGCCTCGTTTAACATCTTTCTCATTACACAGTGAGCAGCTTGACAGCAGAAAATGTCATTCATCTGGAACTTCAGGGGCTCACAGCCTTGCTCCTCAGAGGTTGGCACTAACCAGCCCCAAAACACAGGTGGTACTTTTGACATACCTGTTGTAGTATTAACCAACGGCCCTGACACTTCTCCGAGTGCTTTATCCTGGAGAACCTTCTCTGGCCCTCACCTCACCCCCTCTCCATCAAAAGTTACTATTACATGGTCAAGAAGGAAGATGAAGTTAATTGACCTGCTCCCCTGACGCTGAAATGAAGCTGCCTAGGTCCTAGGAACTATGTGTATCTTTGTCTCTAAAGGAAATTTTTAAAAAAGATAGCAGGGAGGGTGTCACTAGAGAGACCTTGACGTTCGTTAAACAACTGAGGTGTTTTAAAAGAACAAAGGTGAAGATATGGTTTTAGATAATAACAGCCAACATTTAATCAGCGTTAATTTTGTCCCAAAAGTTAACATACATAGGCAAAATGGGAAATCATAGGTAAACGTACGTTTACTCACAAAATATTCGTTACATGTTGAACACCTCTTCATAAAATTTTGTAATGAATATTTTGTAAATAAATATAGGTTTAGCTATAATTTCCCATTTTTTCTATGTATGGCAACATTTTGGGGACACTCCGTAAATGCATTTATTGTGACCTTTAATTCTTGAATCAACCTTTGAAGATCTTGGTGTGCTCCCTAAATTAAACCAGAACATACTTTCTCTACTCCTTTAAAATCCACTCAACAGAATATTTCCAGGAGTTAAAAAAATAAGTGTGGCAACTGGGTATGAGCATAGAGAATATTATATAATTAATGAGAATAATAAGATAAAAACCATGTGCCCCTAAAACCTATAGCTATTCAAACATATCACTATAATAAATGCTGAAAAGGAAAGTCCTGAACAGGGGAGCACTTGTGTTACAATGATGAGCTGTCTTTTTAACATGATATTATTGTTAAAAACCTGTAATATAACTCAAATGTACTTTTAATGATCTGGACCTATATTCCAATGAATATCACGATCAATACATGTTGGAGACTCTGAGAATTCTTGAAATTCTTAACTTCCCTTTCACTTTTTATTTTTAGTCCCTGCTTTTCTGCCAAGTTCCCAAGCTAAGTGCTCACTGCAGACTCTGAGAAGATTGGAAGAGGGAAAGAAGGAGAATTAACTTTTGTTGAGTTTGGTGGAGGATTTAGTCTTGACCTCCGTCTTTCCATCAGCCCCAACTCCATTTAATAGAAACAACAGATGCTGCCCCCATCGTATGCTAAGATATGTGTAAATACATCTCCAGATCCCTCCTTCCACCCAGATCAGCAACCCTCAGCCCCTACAAGGAAATTATGGGGTCACCAGCTGTGGAGGATCCACTGTCTGGCAGCTCTGGGAGGCTCTAGGGGACAGTGGCCTTTTTCCACAGTGGAACCACAGAGAGAAAGTCACATAAGAAGCAGTGTAGCAGTCGGAAAGTAAAAGTTTCAGCAGAAGATCAGTGAAGGATGACTGTAAAGCTGTCCAAGAACCAAGAGTTGTTCCAACTCAGAGTTTTGGGCTGGGAGGTTTGCCATCCTCCTGCATCACATGACCCCAAATTCCCAGGCCATCCACCCACAGAAATATGAACCCCAGACTATCCTACCTAACAGGGATTCCACCCCAGCCAACCTTCACTGGCTCAGAGATACGAGAATCTCCTATCCCAGTATCTGGCTAGAAAGGAACAGCAGGATGGTCAGGGCAAGGTCACCAGGGGGGTACTTTCCCAGTGAACTCCTCTCAGCCCTGCTGGTCCCTTCCCATTGGTTAGGCAGGCTGTGGGTTAATAGTTGCTGTGAGCTGCACTTAGTCTAGACATTTAGGCAACGTGCTTAACTGTTTCCATGGGAAAACCCAAGGCAAGCACCAAGCTGTGGATTATACATGGAACCCAGCGAGGGTTACACACCATCAAGGGAAGCCACTCCGGCCCTGCGGCCTTCTCTTTCTTAGTCATTCTCTTAGTCAGCCAGTTTGAAACCATATACTCATTTTTGAATCATCACTCTGCTTTTTCCTTGAAATGATCTCAACTCCCTTCCTAGAGCAGCAGAGGGGCTCAGGGCTCTGGGGCTGGAGCTGGAGCTGCCGGTAAGTGACTTCCTGGCCAGAGAACCAGGATCCAGGGAGGGGTGTGCAAGAGGGAGCCAGGAAGCAGACCCTCCAAAAGGGAAAAACTAAGAAAGGAAGTATTTGCGGGACAAGTTCTGGAAAGAATGATTGTTGAGGCCTTGTGAAGGTCGATTCCTTTCCTCCGAGATTGGGTTCATAGGGAAGTATTAAAATCAGATATCTATTACTCATACTCATCTCTTAATCTTTATTTCCCACTCTTTCTTCTGTTAGTAAATTCAGTGATGCAATAAGGGATGGTGATGGAGTAATAATTACAGTCAACATTTACTGGGCCCTTCCTACCTGAAAGGCACTGTTTTAAGTACTTTGTTTATATTAAATCATTGAATCCTCATATGAACCCGTGAGGTAAGCACTCCTAGGGGTAAACTGCAGCACAAAAAAATAACACCAGGGTGTAGGAGAAGAATTATTCAACTTGCTCCTGGGAGAAAAGGTGGTCGGGAAAAACTGTACAGATATGCCATGTGTATTTGCTTCCTACTAGTGTTATGACAAACTACCAGAAACTTTAAAACAGTGTGTAATATTATCAGATATATTATTGATTGATCATCTTACAGTTCTACAGATCAGAAGTTTGAAATGGATTGCGTTGGGCTGAAGTCAAGGTTGGTGCTAGGGATGTGCTCCCTTCAGAGACTGCAGAGGGCAATCTGTGTCCTTGCTGTCCCAGTTTCTAGAGACTGCCTGCATTCCTCGGTCACTGTGGCTTCCTCCAGCGCCACAGCCAGCAGCATAGCATTGCCTCTCTGACCTCTACTTCTGCCCTTTCATCTCCCTCCTCACTTCAATGCTGTTGTCTCTCTCTTACAGGAGCCCTGTGATTACATGGGACCTACCTGGACAATCCAAGGTGCTCTCCCCACCTCAAGATCGTGGCTGGAAAACATCTGCAAAGTCCCCTTTGCTATGTCTGATAACATCTTCACAGATTCTGGGGACCAGAATCCTTGAGGGGCCATAGTTCAGTCATTTAATCCAAGTTAATTTGATGATTCAACAAATATTTATCAAGAGCCTACTATGTGCCCTCTTCTGGGAAGTAGTGAGGTAGTGACAAATAAGATCTGAAGACTGTGTGGACGGCAAGCAGGTGAAACAAAAAGATGAGGGAAAAATTGCTCTTGGCAGAAAGAAGAGCCCATGCAAAGGCCCAAAGAGGGCAGAAGAGCAGCTTCCTCTGGAGGGTGGAATAGTTCTTGGTTGGATAGCGATAGCTCTCCACCCTCGGTGCATAAGAAAACCAGCCAGGGAGATTCTTTCACAAAGTTTCCTCTGCCCGGGCCCTGACCCCAAGTTCTGACACCAGAGGTGGGACCTGGGCATCAGCTGATCCGAATGTACAGCCAGGGGGCAACCACTGGGCAAGAGAGTCACATGAAAGAGCACAGGTGCCTGAACACAGGGCTGGGCACAGGGCTGGACAAGAAAACCAGAATCAGCTGTGAAGGATCTTGGCCTAGAGAGTACGGATTTCAGGCTAAGGGTTTAATGTGATCGGTGTCGTTAAGGGAGCAATATGATCGGATTTGTTCTATACAAAGACTCTCCGAGTGTATAATGGAGAATAGAGTAGAGGGGAGGAGGTTAGGAGGCAGAAAACCATGCAGTCTGGATTTCACATAGCCCTAGTGGGAAAATGGGTGGACTTGAGTGATGGAGAGGCAAGAAGCAGAGAGACAATGGTTTCTGCTACAGCTAGTAGTATTGCCACAGACTTCTAACTGGATTTCCCAACACCAGGCTTTATTTCCTTCTCATCAGCCCTGCATGTCATCGCTAAATTAATTTTTTTAATACAGTTATCCTGTTGAGGAGTCCTAGATGGCTTAGTAGAGTGAGTGTCTTTACTCTAGAGCCAGAGAGCCTGGGTTCAAATCCTACCACAGCCACTTCACTGTGCCTCAATTCCTCACCTATAAAATAAATACTAAAAATAGTGTTTACATCACAGGGTTGCTCCCAGTCAATGTAGAAACACGGAAATCATTAAAGATAAATTCATTACTCAGAAACCTTCAATAAAAAAACTTCCACTTCCATTTGCTAGAATTCCAAGCCTTGCCTCTCTAGATCCTTCACTTTCAGGGTCCACCTTATGATGCAACCTCATTGAATTCTAGTCCCCAAAATATGTCCCATGAACACCCCCGATACAGCACCTTTATGCCTTGGTCATGCTGTTCCCTCACTTTAAATGCCTTTCTTTGCATTTTCTTTCTTTGCTATCATGCCCAATCCTTCTGTCCCTTACAAGCTCATCACCATCCAGAAAAAGTGACTCTCAACACACTGACTGCCAAGCATCCCCTGTGTAATCATCTCTCCCAAGCAGGACAGCCTGTCACTTTTCCCAAGAGGCCATCATTCCAAATAACTCACAGAGCCTCCAACCTGTCACTGCTCTCTAAATGCTAAACACTCACAGAAGGCCCGGAACATAAACTTGTCTTTGCCATGCTTTGTGGCACACCAGGGATGCCCCAGAAGCCCGTAAATAAAAAAACTACTTTGCTATGAGTTAAGTTTTCATCAGGCTATCAGCTGTGAAATATTTAAAGGCTTTCTTGGGCTATTAAACCAAACCAGTGTTGTATATTATGAAGAGATAAGACTAAAAAATATGTGAATTAATTGACCAAAATGTATATTAGCAACTATCTTCACAGGAGAAACAAAGTCCTACCCTGAGCAGGTCTTCGTAAAGCACGTGTGTCTTGTGCCTCCCGTCCTTTTGTGTTTTCAGGTTTCTTGAAGCATGAAAGACAAACAATAGACGAGGCAACATTAAAGTGTACAACTTGGTAAATCTCAACATTCTTCAAAACACAAAACTTTATTTTAATCAGCACTTATATTATTAGACCACTTGAAATTCTCTTCTATTTTCAAATATAAGAGTGGAATATTAAAATCCACGTTTGCCTACAGTGAGGGTTTCCACATCTATAAGTTACTAAAAATTTCCATTGGCTGGGGAAAAGAATTCAAAAATTTGAGATTCAGAAACCAAAATGATTTTTTTCAAGAAAAAATGATGCCTTTTCATTTAAAACCAAGACATTACAGGCACTTGATTTCCTTTTGGCTGTAAATAAATATTTTCTATCAATTTGGCTCTCATTAGCTGTGATCTCTCTGTAGATTGTACTCAGTCCAGTCGAAAGAGTATATTGGAGATAGAAGAGAACTTTTCTCTACATTCTCAGGGAAGTCGAGAGAAAGAGAGTGCATCAAAGTGGACCAAGCACCAGATCCCAGCAAATGTTTACAAGATTGAACACTCATTTCTTATTAATATATTCAAACAACATTTACCTAGGCCCACATTTTACCAGGCAAAGTGGCCCTGCCCTGTCAGTAGCTTACAAACTATTTTGAGCAATAGGACACACTGGTCATCCCCTGCAGTGGCCCATCAGGCAGGTGCAGCTGCTTAGAGTCTGAGTAGCCCTGACCAGCCTGGCCTGTGAATGAAGGAAGCCAGCTACTGGTGGCTGGGATGGCACTATATGCATATTTCCTCTACCTGCTATGATGCCTTATTTATGACTCAGTTTCCCAGACTGTCAACCACTTAATATATTCTCCTTAAGAATATTACTACAAGAATTGAAATATTTCCCTGAGTCCTTGCCTATGTAGATGAGCTCCAATTGTCAATTCCTTTCACCAGGATGTGGGTCGTATTTTCTCAGCCCATAACTGCTGGCTAAGGTCCAAATGGGAATGGATTTTTAAATCCAAACTCGCCTGACCATTAAGCGTCACTTTGGTCATTGGTATAAATTACCAATTCCTATGTCCCACCCCAAGACTATTTGAATCAGAAACTCTGGGTGAGGGGAGGTTTCCCAGGTGAGGAAACTGAGGCTCAGACAGATTAAAGTTCAGGATCACTCCACACATGTGAGTACAGAGCCAGGAAGAGAACCCAGATCTGTTCAGTCCCACCCCCCTTTATAACTAGACATGTGGGAGGTTAAGGAGCCATATCTGCCTCAGCCCACTCCCTTTCCTCAATCAGAGCCTCTTTATTCCATTTCCTGGAGTCACACACTTCCTCAATTTCCTTGAAGAATGTAATCACAGGTCACAAACTCACATGCCCACAACAGACAAATGGGCACAGTAAATGGCTGAAGCAGGCCGGGCAGCAAGGTGTGGGCAGCATCTGTGGAAGACAGACTTTGGAAAATAAAGAATCCTCCCTTTCCCAGGGGGGCATCCACTGCTCTGTTCCTACCAGTTGTTTTCCATGATAACGTAGGCCCAGCTTTGCCTAAAGTTTGAGATTTTCAGGTGACATCTCAAAACGTCACTATCATGATTACATTACACTATATACTACTTGGTCTTAGAGTCTGGAGAGAAAGAGTTATCCACGGCCTTGAAAAAGTGAGTTGCTATGAGGTGAACTCCTCAGGGAGAAGGCCACATGGCAGGGAACTTCAAGGGGCCTTAGTCTGACAACCAAAATGAACTGAATTCTGCCAACAACCATGTGAGTTTGGAAGAAGATCCCAGGTTCCCGAAAGAAACCCAGGCCAGCCAGCATCCTGATTTCAGCCTTGTGAGCCCCTGAGCAGAGGACCCAGCTAATCCATTTTCAGACTCCTAACCCAAAGAAACTCTGAAATAATTAAACACGTGTTGTTTTATGCTACTGAGGTTGTAGTAATTTCTTACACAGCAATTGAAAACCAATATACCTTCCCAGGCCTTCCCTTTGTGTCAAATTCCAGAAGTTCCCTACCCCCATCTGCCATCATTATTTCCATCCCTACATGCCCTAATCTCAGCTGCCTGGGAGGAGAGAAATTAAAATAACAAACTGATTTACCATTTACCAACCCTCCTCAGAATTCTTTGCATTTGTAAGAGAGAGTTGGAGAGGTTCTGCCTAAATCAAAGGAATAATTGATTCAAAATGATGAAATTTTAGGAAAGCATGTAGAAAAGTAGACGTAATCCAGTGGCTGTAGATTGTCCCAAGTCATACCACAGTCTTACTGAGGAATAAGTTCAGCCCAGCCCCTAAATACCTGAACAGTGGGACTGAGAGTCAGGAAATGTATCCCTGTCCCTGTGTTACCGCTTGTTAGGAAAATGTATTGGGAAAAGCTCCCATTTTCTTCTCTGTAAAATAGGAGTGACACCCCCTTGACATCCTTCCTTGACTAGGTTTTGTGAAGATCATGAGTTGGTACTTAGAAAGCCTTCTGAGAGTGCTTACTTCACAGTTGAAGTGAGAACGTAATCACTGGGCACACATTCTGATTTCAGCCCTGCAGCTTCAGCCCTGTCCTTGCCCCTGTCTGCTGGAGGCTTCTGTTCCCTCATCACCTCTCAGTTCCAGCCAGAGGCTGGCATACATTTCTCCCAGCTTCCTTGCAGCCCCAAGGCCAGGGAGGGACTGAGAGGCTCCTCTTTCATACAGCAGGAAGAACAGCTGCCCAGAAGGCCACACAGATGCCTAGGGGTGTCCCCAGACACCAGACCAAGAACGGGTTGATAAACCCCCGGGCACCAAAAAATAAATCACCCCTAGTGAGAATGAGTCCTTCAAACCCACGCAGCCAAGCCCGTGTCTAGAGTTCTGGAACACTATCTCGTCCAATAGGGCTCCACTGTGTCCAAATTCCTATTTCAAATAGCAGAAAAGCACCCCCTTTCTTCTGATGTCTACACCATCTCTAGTGAGATCTACATTATATGGGTTGGTGGAGGGGTTAACTGCATTTAAATGGACAAGAAACAGTGGGGAAGGGAAGAGAAAGGTTTATCTTCCTTATATTCTAGCAAATGTTTAAAAAAAAAAAAAAGCATGAGAAAAATAAGCATTTTAAAGCAGAGGTAAAGGACCATATGATCATTCCTCAATTGAATTAAATTGTTAAATTACATAATTTAATAATAATAAAATAAGAGTAATACTAAAACAACTATAACAGTAATAAACAGTCACTGAGCTTATCATGTGCCTGGCACTGTGCTAAAT
The DNA here is from genome assembly GCA_963574355.1 of Loris lydekkerianus. Classification (NCBI taxonomy): domain Eukaryota; kingdom Metazoa; phylum Chordata; class Mammalia; order Primates; family Lorisidae; genus Loris; species Loris lydekkerianus. Next base: position 50,139 of record CAUYPK010054440.1, on the reverse strand, counting down.
GCCATCCATACAATTCTCTCACAATAACCCTTAGGAAAAGGCATCATTACCATTCCTGTTTAACAGATGAAGAAGTCAAAGCTTGATGACCTTAAGTAATTTATACAAGCGCTAGCCAAGCTTGTGCTCTTAACCATTAGCCATCCTGGCCCCTTAAAATGGTTATGAAAATTGTGCCCTGCTCCCCAAGATGAGCCAGGGAGGCTGACTACAGCTCTGTCCCAGCTACAAGATCATGGTTCTACCCTCTCCCACACTTGTCCTCCCAAGAACTCCGTCAAATGTGTCTAAAGAAGTAATTTTCTCCCTAACCTCCCCAAACCTCACAATGACCCTCCCCTCTTCAGAGACAAAATAATGAACCCCACACAACAGCCATTAATAATCATTGGTACTTTTGCTTCTTTAGAAATAAAATATTCACAATACACTCAAGTCCTGAAAGAGTCCATGTGCTTCCACATTTTCAGAAAGTGAGAATCATCCTTATTGGAGACAATCTAGATAATTTAATTCCTCTTGCAGTTTGGTGCCAGACAAACAAATGGATATTGTTTTGGAATTCAAGGAAGAAATTGTTTGCTTTCCCTGGAACAATTTCCCTGTGTGGTCAGGACTTGACCGTAAAGCAGCATCACTTTGTATTATTACAGTACTTTGCCAAGCTAGATCTGATTTTAATTGTTTGGCATCTTCTTTAAGGACCTCAAATTAGTAAGCAAGAGAAAATCTAGACTAACAAGCTTACAGTAACATTTAAGAAAAAAGGTGGGTTTAAAACGATCAAGTGATTACAATCTGAAATGAATGTTCAGTGCATTTGGAGAATGTGAAGTTTAGGCAAAAATGAAAGTGAAAGCAATAATTGGAGCAATGGTAGCCTTTGTGTGGCAGAGTAAATAATCATTTAGACTGGCAGCCAGACTCCAAAATAAAAAGACCAGGGCAAGCTTTGGTGCAGCATTCTCAGAGCTGCTCTTCCACAAGACAGATATAGTCCCTTGGGGGATGGAGAGTTTACTAAAACACAGTTTGGAGATACCCGTAATTATAAAGAAGCAAGGGAGGAATGAAACAAAGGAAGGAGGATCAGAAGGAAGAAGTGAGAAGAGGAAGAAAAGAGGAAAGAGAGAAAAAGCAAAAATGTGGGCTCTGAGTTAAATCCAATCTGGGCAAGTAAAATCTGTGTAACAATAACAAAAAGATTTTCCAGTTTCCAGGTATGAAACTTCATGAAATCGAGACATTAAAAATTACAAACACAGATAATATGGGATGATACATTGGCATTCTTGATATCAGAGTTCTACCTGTAGTTTAAAGAATGTTAAAAGCAATTTAAAGCCCCAGGGAGGAGTAGAAAAGAGCACAGGAACTGAGAATATTATTTTGAATGATACTTGTACCATGGAGGTGAACTAAAAAGTAGCTCTCAAAAGTTTGCTTTTCATAATAATAGCTATTATTCATCCAGGGCTTTGTGTATCCATCTCTGTGCTATACACTGTTTGTGATTTAAATCCATTTGATGTAATTTTTCTGTGAAGTCTGTCAGGTAGCCATAATTATCCCCACTCATACACAAGAAGACTAAAAACGAGAGAGAGTGAGTGTCTCAAAGACACGCAGACAGTAAGAGCAGAGCTGCTGACCTGTGACAGTCCAGGGAGCACTCTCAAACCTGTTCAGTCTTGAACATCATTATCATCACCAACGGGAGCCACAACAACAGTCATTGAGCAATTTACATAAGAGGACACTGAGGCTTAAAGAAGTTAAATAGTGCCCACAGTCACCCAGCTGGTAAGGTAGTGGGGTTGGGTTACAAACTCCAACAAGTTGACACCATGTACTTAATTGTTGCATGTTTCAATAGTTTGTACATTCCAGAAATATAACTAACTTTAAAACACTCCTGTGTGAATATCATAGAACTAGCATCTCGATAAATGCGAATAAATGGCTTGCTCTATTGCATTCTGAATGTGAGAGCTGGAAAATTCTGTCATAGGTAATTTAACACAGACCCATTGGTTTTGTTTTATTTTCATTTTCTCATTTTGATGATAATATGCTGTAATGGGTTAGTTGTGAAAACTCACATTAATAGTTTGTTGAAGTAAGAAACTAAAATTAGTTGATGCTTAACCTTACTATCTACTAAGTGACAGTCAATTAACAAATTAAGAAAAATACTCTAGACAGAAAACAGTAAAGTAGGTGCCTAGAAACCCTTTCCTTCTGCAGACGGATGTAGAGGCATATATGTGTATTTGTGGATGTGCATAAGCTGGGCTGTTAGGTCTTGGTAACTGATTGAGAACTTAGGTATGTTTGTCTGGCAACAAACAGGAAAAATAATGAACTTTAAAGAGCTCTATTTCTCTCTTCTTTTCCATTCTTTTCCATCTCAAAAGAACACATTTTATAAAACGTGAATTAGGATAATATAGGCTATGCTACATTAACGTGAGAGCAAGTGTCCCCAATCATAAGAGAAATGCAAAAACCACGTGGAGATATCACCTAACCCCAGTGAGAATAGCTCTTATCACAAAGTCCCAAAGCTGCAGATGCTGGTGTGGAATTGGAGAGAAAGGATGGCAAACTAGTACATCCTCTATGGAAAGAAGTATGGAGATTCCTCAAAGAGCTAAAAGTAGACCTTCCATTTGATCCCACAATCCCATAATAGGTATCAACGCAGAAGAAATAAAATCTTTTCACTATAAGGACATTTGCACTAGAATGTTCATCACAGCTCAATTCACAATCACCAAGACTTGGAATCAACTCAAGTGCCCATCATCACATGAATGGATTAATAAACTGTGGAATATGTATACCATGGAATACTATTTAGCCATAAAAAGATGGAAACTTTGCATCTTTTGTACTAACCTGGGTGGAGTTGAAAAACATTCTCCTTAGTAAAGTATCGTAAGAATGGAAAACCATCCAGTGTGTGCAACACTAACATGAAACCAACAGATAAACAGCTACATGCCCATGGGAATGAAAAATACAATTAATTCAAGGTGGTACGGTAGAGGAGAGAAAGGGGAGAGGGGTAGACGGAAGAGGATTAGTAAACTCCACCTAATGCTCACAATGTGAGAGTACACTGCACAACCCCTGGGTGAAAGGCTCAACTCCAACTCGAACTTTTCCTAACAAATGCAAACACTATAACTTAATCATTTGTACCTTTGTGTTAATTGAAATAAAGAATAAATAGTATAGAACAAAATAAAATGAGAGTGATTGACTTAACACAACAAAGTTTAATTCCTTGCTCACACAGAGTACTGTATCGATTGGGCAATTTCCCAGCTTCTATCCTCTTTAAGGAGACTCAGTTATTCAGGCTGCTTCCATTAAATGGTGTCACAGCCGCAGAGGAAGAAAGGAGCACACAGGCTCTTTCATTCAGAATGCCATATGTCACCCCTCTTCCTGTTCAGTGGCCAGCATCAGACTCAGCCAGGAAACGCAGGGAAGCATACCTATCTGCTAGGTAATAAATGCCTCTGACATGGAGCGTTACACATATGCTTCTTTACTTCTACTGCTAATACTAATACTGTACATTTATCCCAACCGGCTTTGTAAAATTGTTTTCAAGGAACAAACTTTTGGTATTTTTAATCAATTCTATAAGGTTCATTTTGCTTCATTAACTTCACTTTTATCTTTAATCTGCTGTAAATTCATCTACTCTTTGGGATTTATCTTGAGTTGATTCTCAAGGCAAGCGATTCTCTTGCCTCAGCCTCTCAAGTAGCTGGGACTACAGGCACCCGCCACAACACCTGGCTATTTCTTTAGAGATGAGGTGTCTCTCTCTGGTTCAGGCTGGTCTCAAACCTATGAGCTTAGGCAATCCACCTGCCTTGGCCTCCCAAGTGCTGGGATTACAGGCACAAGCCACCATGCCTGGCCTGCTTTCAACAATTTTAATATATATTACCTTTATTGTGGTTTCATTCTGAGCATTTCACAATTTTACTTTGACTCTCTCTTTATCCAGATAATTATTTAGGGATGTGCTTTGTTAATTTCCAAATGTATGCACTTTTAGCAGTTCTATTTTGTGTTAATTTATTGCTGTATTACATTATAATGAAATAACTTGTATGAAATCAAATCCTTTTCAACTAGAGATTTCTTAGGTGGCCTGCTTTTCACTGTATTTATCTCACTCTCTAAAGCATGATAATTTTCTAGGGAACTTCTACCAAAAACATATAGCCAAATGCTTAGTCACACTACTGAGTCAGAATCCCCAAGGTCAGGTTCAGGCATTGTACTTTGACCTGTCCCTTCCTCCACACACACACCACAGCAATGATGCTCACATACACCACTTGTTGAAATATTGAGTCCATTTTGCAGATTTGAAGTGTAAGGTATTGGATGATTGGGGAAAGGCTGTAGGAGAAGCCTACAGGGTGATGGTGGACATGAAGAATTTTCCTTGGTCATATTAAGTAACTGTATCTTATTCATGTTATCATCTCACTTATAATTGTGTGCCCAGTGCCTGGCACAGAGAAGACAGTCACTAAATGCAGATAACTATACGAATAGGTAATTACCTGGGCAACTATGAGCATCACGTAATGATAGCTAATGGTCTGCTTAGCAGAAATAAAATCCCATTTCATCCTCTGAAGTATCAATACCTTGTATGGCTATTACAAGATTTATTTAGCTTTTGTATCTTCTCCCCAATAAACATTGAGTAAATACTTCTTAAATGTAGTATATGAGCATATGTGTTTCCTATGGTGCATCTTAGAATGGGTACAAGTGATTGCACTAATGTACACAGCTATGATTTAACAATTAAAAATAAAAACAAAAAAATAAAAAATAAACAAATACCACAAACTTAGTGGCCTTAAACAAGGCTAATTTATTATCTAATACTTCTGGAGATTAGTTTGAAATGAGTCTCACTGGGCTAAACGCGAGGTGTCGACAGGGCTGGATTCCTCTCTGGAGTTTCTATATGAGGATCTTTTGTCTTGCCTTTTCCATCTTTTAGAGGCTGCTGCATTCACTGGCTTGGGACCCACCTCTCTCCCATCTTAAAAGTCAGTTGGCAGTTCGTTCTCACAATGACATTTCAAACCCTTTTGCCTCCACCTTAACATATTTAAGGACTCTGAATAATCTCCTTATTTTAAGGCCAGCTGATAAACAGTTACAGTTTCATCTGCAACTTTAATTCTGCTTGGTTCTGGAGATTAGGACTTGGACACCTTTTGGTGGTCATTAACGTGTCTACCACAGTATGTAAGAAAAAAACAAAAAGGACAGGTAGAGAAAGAAATGACAGTGAATGGACATGATGGACTGGTAGAATTAATAACAGTAATAGGACTAGAGATATCAAATAATTGGTGCATTGGCCTACAAGATTTTAGAACAAGGAGAAAAAATTCTCCACTCCATACCGTTAGCTAAATTGAAGCACATGCACACACATACACATGCGCTCATACGCACATGCACATGCAAAGGAATATTCTGGTTAGCTGATACCACTGTTTTACTGTTCACCAATAGAAAGAAAACTAAACAAGACACAAACAGCACATCTGTTATTTTCAGAACTTTTGTAGAAAAAGTCCCCAAATTCCTTTCTTCCTAGAAAAGGATTATTTTCTTGCCCTTTCTATTCTAGCTAACCTCTAATGTTTCCAAAATTTTCTAGGAGGGTGGATGACTCAACATTTGCTAATGCTGATGATTCCCTAACTGAAATCATCAGTATGCAAGGACTGATGGTGATTGTAAAAGTGCACTCCTGAGGCCGGAGCCAGGCTGGCCTGAATTAGAAGAGGAGGCTGACAGACACTGCCCCCTTGCGCAGAGAGGCAGAGAAGCCATTTCTGTGGCTCCCCATCTGTCCTGCTGGAGGACATTTCTTGGCTAAAACTCCATGGAAAATGGTTGTTTTGAGAGTGAAATTCTCCAGAGCTTTCAGGGTCAACTTTTTTTTCCAGCTTTTTAAAACTACTTATTGGGAAATCTTTCTAAAGCATATTACACAAAAAGAATAACCATATTGAGTCAATACTGGGTGAAAAGATATAATAGCATAAGATAAATTATTCATTTCCTTGCCTTTTAAAGAGTACTACAAATGCAATTTTGACTATTCCTTCTGGCTATGAACCTCAGTTGAGTAGTTAGAACACCAATCTTCTTTTACATGTTTATGCATTTTTAAAATATTTTTGTCATTGTCTAGTTTTTTGGGTTCCTTGCTTCTACTATTGCTATCAGTGGTCACTTTTTGATTTTGGTTTGTCAGTGTGACTTCCTTTATCAGCTTCCTTCCCCTTCTCATTTGCTTTGGAAATAGTTACTAGGATACCAATTCAGTTAGAATTGCAAGTAAAATAAGGCAAAATAAGATCCTAATAAGTATCTCTCGTCCAATTGAGATGCATGAGATTTAAGACAAAGCCAGGGGTCATCATTTTGACCCCTTAGAAGGTATTTTTACCTCTTTTCTATTTTTATTTTGAACAGGTTAGTGTCAGATAATTGTGTTTTGGCAACAGGAAATATTTCTGTATTTTTTAATATGTCAAAGTCTGGAAATGAGATAAAAGAGGAGTCCTCAGTCTTAGAATCAAACCCCTCACCTAAGCCATGCCCTTTTCAATGCTCATAGTAGCTTGAGAAAAACCAAGGCTGTGACGTAAACGTCCATTGGCATAATAGACAAAGTATGGCTCCTTTGTATAACTAACCACTCTGCAGCTATGAACTGGGCATACTGTATATTTACACATCATACTGACTGGAAACTATGTCCATTCTTATGTTGTTTACTGGGCAGTTGGCCGTGGGGGCTAGCGTTGATAGAAGAATTCTTCCCTCTTTGGTCTCCTAGACTGACATTTCTGAAGTATATTTCATAAGTTCCCGCAGGAGATTCCAAACAAACTTAGGTCCCAGTAATAACTCAGCATGTTGTTACTGGGACCTGGCACTGGTCACCCATAGCTCTGTCCAACTTAGTGAGGCACCTTCTATTAGTTATCCCTCTTTTCCCTGAATTCACTCCCCTGGGCCTGCCTCCTGCATCCTGCAATCACTTCTCCAAGTCAGTGCATACAAGCCTTTGCCTCAGGCTTCACTTTTGAGAGAAGCCGGTTAAAAAAGCCTTGCCAAGTGAAGACACAGTATTTAGAGCTGACTTTTCCATATTGCCGCCATGGGGCAAGGCCTTGAGATCTGCAGAGAAGCTAACCCAGAACATGGGCCTCACTGGGCCAGTCAGTAACCACCTACCTCTAGACATCTTGTCCTGTGAAAGGAATAAACCCCTATTGTTTAAGTCTCTTTTCAAAGGTTTTCTGTTACTTGCAGCCAAAAGTACTTTAAATGATACACAAGGCCCATCAAAGGGCTTCTTGGCAATATTTTATTTAGAACTAAAGGCAGAGAGACCTGCACTCTGCGTGAGGAAGTCTGAGAATGTGGTCCAGGCAGCTTCTGATGACCATAGTTCCAGGTCAGGAGAATTCTGAGCTGAGAGAAGCAGAGACAAGAGAAGAGAGGGTGATTATGTGATTTAAATTCTTCTGGCAGTGGATTCCTCTTTTTGCCTAAGATATTTCACATAGGGTTTTTATGCCTTGCAAGTAAGAGTCCTGCCTAATTTAAGTATGAACAATTCTTGTTGAAAAAACAATGGGGTAAAAAGTGGATGCATTTCTAAGCATAGAAAAAAATCTGAATGTATATACTTAGCAGTCACCAGTACTTATTTCTAAGGCAAGTCAGAATGAAGGGGAGTAAGGAGGACAATTTTTAAGCCTGCAACATTCCAGGGGTGGGGGGTCTCCTGATCCAAGTACTAACTAGGCCTGACCCTGCTTAACTTCCAAGACCAGATGAGATCAGGTGCATTCCCAGTGGTACAGTCATGGACAGGACCTGTGTATTACTTTGTAAACAACTTGTATAATGAGCTTGTATCATTTTGTAACTTTAGAAGACTAAAAGCTGCAGAAACTGCAATGATAAACACATGTTGTTTAATGCTGTGAAGTCTGAGGTATATGGCAATGGAAAACTAATACACACAAGGAGTTATTACAAACTTACCTGCTGCTTGTAAACTACCCAACAAACCTCACAAAGACAACCACAGATCCCAGTAGCAATGTGCTGAGTAAAGGACTGAGGCTGGTAAGTTATATCCAATTGGCCTGTGACCATGGCTCCACACACACAAATAATTTCCCCCCAAATCCAATCCACATAAACCCAAGACCCAAGTTTAAAAATGAAACCCAAAAGAGCACCCTTGCTCTGCTTGTACAGCTTGAAAGCCAGCTCATCCATGCACCACTTTCCAGCTCAGTGTATTTCTACATGCAAAAATCTAGGGCTGCCACAGGTCAAAGAGTCTTTGTGTAAATCCTAATGCTACAGGTGGTGGGAGGTATGCTGGACCCACCAATCGCACAAGCTGGCGGAATAGAGCCAGGCCCAGAGAGGCTGGGGTTATGGGAATTGGACAAAGGTGCTGGCTCAGCCAGGGGCCACTTGGAACATGGACCAAAACACATAATCATAAGGATACGACATTCTTCTGGTGGAAATGTCTTGGCAAGTGGAGTACACACAGGTAAAAGGAAAGCAGGGGGCAGGTGTGAGTGATGCCAGCAGGACCCTAAACGATGGCTGAAGGGTAACAGGAGCAGAATGGAAAAGAGAGGATAGCAAGAGCCTGTGTGAGGCTGGGGAGTTGGGAAACAGCATCCAATGACTCAGGGATACTGAAGCCAAAATTCAGGGTTATGAATAGTAAAAGCTACATGTGCATACTTACTATATACCAAGGGTTTTGAATTTATTTCCACTTAATTATTCCAAAAACCCTATGAAGAGGGAACTTTTATTATCTCCATTTTTCAGATGAAGTACGGTAACTAAAGGAGACAGAAGATATGTGATTTGTTCTAAGTCACATAGCTTGTGTGTATAGTCAACTCCAGCTGCTGTAACAGAAGACGATAGACTGGGTAGCTTAAACAATAGATATTTGTTTTCTCACAGTTCTGGAGGTTCAGCATCTTAGATCAAGGTGCTGGCGAGATTAATTTCCAGTGAGGGCTCTCCTCCTGGCTTTCAGATGGCCACCTTCTTGCCGGTCTACACATGGCCTCTTCCTTGTATATTCAGGAAGAAACATCTATGGTGTCTCTTTCTCTTCTCCTACACCAGTGGATCAGATTAAGGCCCCACCCTCGACCCCAATTAACCATAATTACCTCCTTAAGGGCCCTATGTCCACTGCAGTCTACATTCACCTTGTGGGTCAGGACTTCAGCATATGAGTTTGAGGGGAACGCAATTCAGTTAATAAAACAGCTAAAAAGTAGCAAACACAGATGACATGACTCCAAGCCTAATAGTCTGTTTATTTCAATACAAATTTTATTGAGGTATGATCTAAATATGATAGTTCAACAAGTTTTGAAGAAATGCTTACCTCCACGTAACCCACATTTCTATCGACATCTACACAGTTGCCTTAACCACTGTGCTCTCCCAAATCATGTGACGACTGGAGATGCTTCCCCTGAAGACTCCACAGCAGCCAGGAATCATCCCTTGAACCTCAGACACAAGGTCGACCCCCAGTAAGACCTGGGTCTGAGCTCCCTCTCTCCCTCCCACATACACACGCACACATGCACACTTATGGGGCTCCCCACCTGGGCCAGCCCTCACACTCAGCTGCTCTGCTCTGGATTGCAGAAGACCAACCCTCACAAGCTGTGTTTCCCAGGGTATTTCTCCCACCGACATCCCGCCTCAGGTAGTATCTCAGCAACACTTCTCCCAATAGACAGACTCACCAGATAACCCTAGTGGCTGCTGTTTGTTTAAAAAAAAAAAAAAAAAAAAAAAAAAGTGCCTCCTTCCCATTGGCCTCCTGCTTAGAAGTAGCCCTAGGTTCCTGCTTTGGTTACCTCACAATCCATTGTTGGCTTCACAGCTCTTCTAGCTCCTCTTCTGCTCCTGTTACTCTTCAGTCATCGTTTAGGGTCCTGCACATTCCCTCTGCCTCACACTGAGCAAGGTTTCTCTTTTCCTGGTTATACTTTCCCAGTATACTGAGACCCTTACTATTCATCATGACTGGCAAAGAAACTGGGAAGATTCTAGGGACATGGACGGAGGCCACGCACAGAGGCTGGACGCTGCAGGACAAGGTTTCTTGAAGAGAAGACAGGGGATTATATTTACATTTGTTCTCTACTTGTTGACATCTTATTGGTCCATCTTGTTATCCAATTAGCACTTTTCTTCAGATTCATTCATTGCCTACGGCTCACCTGTTTTTCAGGGAGATCTCTGAATGATGTCAAGATTAGAGCTGCCTTTATCAACTGGTTCTTCAGCTATTGTTATAACAGTAAGCTAGTTCTTGGATTTATCAAACCACAACATATGTTCAAAAATGCGTTAGCCTGACTGGACGTGGTGGCTCATGCTGTAATCCTAGCACTCTGGGAGGCCAAGGTGGGTGGATTGCCTGAGCTCAGGAGTTTGAGACCAGCCTGAGCAAAGCGAGACCCCATCTCTACTAAAAGTAGAAACAAACTAGGCTGGTGTTGTGGTGGGGGCTCCCAGCTACTATGGAGGCTGAGGCAGGAGGATTGCTTGAGCCCAGGAATTTGAGGTTGCTGTGAGCCTTGATGCCACAGGACTGAATCCTAGGGTGACTGAGGGAGATTCTGTCAAAAAAAAAAAAAAAATGTGCTTACCTATATGAAATGTTTGGGGAGAAAAGAATGACTAAGGAGGGCAAGACGGGACACTCCAACACCAAGGAGGCGTCAACAGCCTACAGTTTCCCCGGGGATCCTGCCAACCAGCTGGGGGTGGAGGAGGAAGCATAGACAGAGGTTTAAAAAAGGCAAACTGCCTGGTCAGCTCTAGTTCCAGTTTACTTCATGGAAGGCTCTGGTTAGCTGAAAATCCATATTGAATAGATCACCATGACTACTGTAGAAAGACCTCCACCTCTAGTTTGGCTGCAAAATTAAGTCTCATCTTCCAAGTGCCTTTGGCGTTAGGAGAGAGTACCAGGAGGCAGGCTGCATCCACTGGCTCTCTGCCCTGCATGCTGGGGACTTCTCCAGAACCACAATAGTTGTGAGTCAAGTTTCCTTTCCCCAGCTCACACCAAAGCAATAGACTGTCAGCCTGCCCTGACAGCGGGAGCAGACGCCCTGATGTCAGGGGGTAAAAGGAAACCAGACAGTTCCCACTTCTCCTTCACTCTATGTGATAAATCACTTTAGCTGGGAGAACTGTCGTGAAATGACCTGGCAGCTACTGAGAGAAATATAACCCCCCCAAAAAAGAAAGGAAGAAAGAATCCTGTTAGTCACAGAGCTTTTCATCTGAACCACAGAACAGGCTGTTGCTTTCTGTGGGAATAATAAAATCACAGTCCTGTACTGTATTAACTCCTCAAACAAAAGCAACTCTCTAGAATGTAACTATTTGGGGTTTCTGAGTTGGATATTGTTTTCCCTGGGTAGAGGCATAAATTTAAAAGAGGGCCTGGGTACCGTTAAGAAAGTCAATGAAGTTTGTCATTCAAACCAGGAAAACACAGGCTGGGAGGCAGCTCCACTCGGCAGTCTATCCAACACCTGGTGAACAAACCACACAGTCTCTGCCCAAGCTGGAATTTTCCCACAGTGGACTGGCCGCTTCAGAGGTCCCTAGAATAACAGGACTGTCTTTCAGACCTTGGAAAATAGGGTGAGAGGGAAGGGCTGAAAAAGAGGTTTAATCCCAAAGGAAAATCACAAAAAACAAAAGTTATTATTGGAGAAAGCCCCCCAAAGCACATTACTGTAGATAAAATTTTAAAGGTAAGGAAAGACTCTTTGTGGAGAAGCATTAAGGAAAAAAAACCCAAGGACAATATGAATGTTATATAATAGGAGCAAAATGTTCTATCCAGAATTAAAAGTGGGCACAGAATCGGTTGTTTTAACATCACATAAGCCTAATTCATGCCGCCTAAGCAGCAGTCTGTGTGAGATGCAGAACTGGAGGCTCAGGACTTCCAGACTGTTCTTCATCCTTCCAGCCCTGCCCCACCCAACTCCTGCCTTTCAGCACCCGCTTCCTCCAAAAGCACTCTGCCCCTAAAAATTTGCCCAAAGAAGAGTGGTCTTCAAGCTATTTATGCTACAGTGCAACGTACTTCCTGTCCTTCTCTTCCTAGCAGTATTTGCTCTGTTAGAATCCAGTGAAAGTGAGCAATGCTTGAAACACACAATGACTCACTCCTGGTAAAACTGCAGGCACCTGCAGAAATTTCATAGGAAGGAAGAGGAAAAAGGAGTCCCTTCTCCATACCCTAAATGATACCACATATAGATATATAATACAAACTTGACTTCTTTTATAGTGGCAATTCATATTGTATGGGTGGAAAACCACTGTTTAAAAAACAATGCTGATTTTCAAAAGTTGAGATCACCAACATTCCATCAAAAAAGCCATGTATCTTAAAAAATGCCAGCAGAAAGATATTTGTGAACTTACTTCCAACTCATGTTCTTGCTGTCAGTTTTGAACATTTTTCAAGAACCAATAAACCTTTTTTAAACCCTGTTTGATCTTGCCACACTTCTATCAGTACACCAAAAACATTCAGAAGTGTTTTATCCAAATTATACTCTGTTCCCAATAAGGATAAAATCCAATAAATGACAGGTCTTTGTTTATATGACAGCAGTGTACAAGTCCACAGCCAGAGGTTGGAGACTACAATCTTACAGTATACCCGACCAGTACCCCTCAAACTTTCAAGGTCAACAGAAACAGGAATGTCAGAAAAACTATCACAGCCTAAGGAGACAGAACAACTAAATGTAAATACAGTATCCTGAACAGATCCTGAAACAGAAAAGGACATTGGAAAACACCTAAGGAACTCTCAATAAACTGTGGTCTAGTTAATAATGATGTATCAATATTGATTCATCAACTATAATGGATGATTGGATGTTAATAAAAGAAAAAACTCTGTATAGGGGGATATAAGAAATCTCTATGCTATATGCTCATTTTTTCTGTAAGTCTAAAACTGTTCCTAAAAATAAAGTTTATTAATAAAAGAAGGTGCCAAAGACCATTACGTATATTAATTCATATTACATGAATAATTCATATTTCATGAAGACTGAAATCAATTTTACATATACAAATCAAATTACACTAAGTTATATTTCCCCAAGTCCTTCACGTTTACACTATATGTTTCCTCTGGATTAAAATTTATTTGATTCAATCATTTAGAATGTGTATTGATTACCACATGTCAGTGAGGGACTGAGTTTATGTTATTTTGTGAGCAAAATCAATGACTGAAAGGGGAGAGGGGCTTTGCACCAGTCTACTAAAATTTAGAGGGCTCAAGCAAGCATTTTCAATAATGTACAATTCTAAAATATTTTATATTTACACACTGACAGCACATATACTCCTCCAACAGCTAGAAACAACTGAGCTTGCCATCGAATTATTAAGACTAATTACTTAAATAGGAAGTCACCAGATGGCATATATTGTTAACACAAAAATCACACATCACAAGTTACAAAGCTGATTCAAGAGCAGGTTTGTGTCTTTTCTTTAGCTAAGGCTCTATCTCCATGCACACTCCCCACTCTACGCTAAAAGAATACCTCATGTGAGAAAAATCTCTAGGTTACTGCATTTCTTTCTAAAGATATTCACTACGAACTTCCTTAACTACTATTTTGGCTAATAGAATCTTAGATTTTTCATTACTGGCTATCCTGCTGAATAAAAGAAAGATTTGGCACCTTGGCTGTTCACACTGAAATTCCTAGCCAGTGTGATTTGCCCACGAAATGTTATGAGTGCACACTATGAAAACATACACCCAGACAGAAATAAGCTTTGTTAGAGCCAGGTGAGGTGGTAGGTACCTGCAGTCCCAGCTACTTAGGAGGCTGAAGCAAGAGGATCGCTTGAGCCCAGACATTCAAGACCAGTCTAGACAACATGTCAGTACACTGTCTAAAAATACAATTTTTAAAAAAAAAGCATCATTGAAAAAATATTCTGCCATGTGTATTACCCATGAAGTTTGACGTCTGTATTCTGAAATGTAATCAGTAGGTCATACCAAACCCACCTGAAACAATACCCAACTGCAATGGACTAAATGTTTGTGTCCCCATCCAAAGTCATGTTGAAATTCTACCCCCCAAAGTGATGGTACAAGACGGGGCCTTTGGGAGGTTAGATCTTGAGGGTGGAGTTCTCTTGAATGGGATTAATGTCCTTCAAAGAGCCCCCAAGATGTAAGGATCCATCAAAATGAGAAGATATCCATCTGCAAACCAGGCAAGAGCACTCACAGATACTAACTCCACAGGTACCTTGATCTGGACTTCCTGCCATCCAGAACTGTGGGAAATAAACGTTTGTTGCTTAAGCCACCCAATGTTTGTATTATGTTATAGTGGCCTAAGACACCAGGGGAGTACTTTGTACCCATGATTTCATTGCTTCTCCTGGTTCCTTTATCTGTCTCATTCTATTTATTCTCAAAAGTTCAGCAGAAGCATCTACTTCTTCACAGCCTTTCTTAATCTGCTCTGCGTGAGCCATTTCTATTCATTCCAGGGCAGCTTTGTGCTGACCTTGGTCATAGGATTTGCCACAACTCAGTGGCAAGGGCTGAATGGATGCCTATGCAGCATTGTTGCAGGCACTTAGGAATCCTCAATGAACAAATCAAAGAAGACTACCCTCCAGAGTAAACACAGGTACCAAACAATAAACTAGAATACAGAAGTAATTTTTATGGGATGTTACACTGCTGAATGCTATGGAAAAAGAAAACGTGGAGTGGGTTAAGGGGGATGAGGTGGACTGGGGCACAGATGAGATTTGCAGTATTAAATAGGGTGGCCAAGGGAGGCTTCAGAGAGAACATGAGATTTCAGCAAAATCTTGAAGGAGATGGGGGAGTTTAGATCCCTGAGGATTCCAGGCAGATGGAAGAGCTTAAAGCAAGACCCTCCAGCAGGAGCAAGCCTGGACAGACTAAGAAACAGGAGGCCAGTGAGTGGGGAGCAAAGTCTAGAAGTAAGAAGAGGAGAGAAGGAAAACAGGGGACACATCTTACAGGGCCTATTGCCATCACAAAGACTGGCTTTTCTTGAGAGACACGGGGAGCTGCGTTTGGAGTAGAGGAGGGCCACGATCTGACTTCATTGTGTAACATTTGCTCTGGCCACTGTGTAGAGAATAGAATTGCAGTGGGGCCAAGACAGAAGCAGAAAAACCTGTTAAGAGGTAATTATAGGTGAGAGATGATGATGCCTCAGTCAAGAATAGCAGCAGTAGAGGGGGGCAGACTCTGGATTTAGAACGTTGGTGGACTGGATGTGGGGTGTAAGAGGCAGAGAGGAACCAAGGATGACTCCAGGGATTCTGATCTAAGCAACTACTGCAATAAAGTTATCATAAACTCAGGGGGAAGATCGTAAAGAAGCAGGCCGGCATGTGAAGAGCAAGGATTCAGGACAAAATATGAATGAACCTGGATGTTGTCTGGAAGTCTTCATTGACACCCTGTGATAATATGGAACATACACAAGGGGAGTGGGGATGGTGGTCTGGAAGAAAATCCAGGGTTCAGCAGAGGCGTACATTTTAGAAATACTGGATTTATAATTTGCAACAACACCATTATGAGAAAAATACAGAAATCAGCCAGGTACACTGGCTCATGACTATAATTCCAGCCTTCTGGGAAGCCTAGGCAGGAGTGCTTGAGGCCAGGAGTTTAAGACCAGCCTGGGCAACATAGTAACACCCTCTTTCTACAAAGAAATTAAAAAAAAAAAAATAGCTGGGCAAGGTGGCATGCACCTGTAGTCCCAGTTTCTCAGGAGGCTGAGGCAAAGGATAGCTTGAGCCCATAAAATTGAGGCTGCAGTGAGCTATGATGATACCACTGCTCCTCAGCCAGGGCAACAGAGAGAGAGAAAGACTCTGTCTCAAAATAAAAAAGAAAAATTAATTTAAAAACAAGAAACTATTAGAAATCAATGTCTCTGCATCAAAAAAGGATTCTAAAGAATTAGACTCTTATGAAAATGTCCTAGAGATAGTTGAAATTATTTGCTTAGATTTGCCTTTTTATCAATATATGTGGCACAAGCATGAAATATGATTTTTAAAGTATATCTACTTAAGTCTAAAATTTTTTCAATGAATATAAAATAATTTTGGTGATAGAAACCCGTATCCTAGTTTAATTAGCAGTTAATTCACCTTAGTAGTGCAGCAAATGACATTTAAATTATATTCATGAAATATGATTGTGATAGCCAATACTTAAACCTGTACAATGTGCCGGGGACAGTGCTAAGTGTTCACCTTCATAATAATTAATCCTATGAAGTACTTACTATTATTTTCTTCTTTTCTAGAGAAAGCTCCAAATAGTGAGAAAAAGTATGTCCTCTAAATGTCCCATCCAATTATCATATGTTGCAATTTTTTCATGGAGAAAAAATCAGCAGTCTCTTATTTAGTAATAGCTCACCTTTAAGAATTTTAATAAAAGGCCAGGCACAGTAGTGGCTCATACCTATAATCCTAGCACCCTGGGAAGCCCAGATAGGTGGATTGCTTGAGCTCAGTTCAAGACCAGCCTGAGCAAGAGTGAGATCTGTCTCTACTGAAAACAGAAAAATGAGCTGGGCATCACAGTATATGCCTGCAGTCTCAGCTACTCAGGAAGCTGAGGTAAGAGGACTGCTTAAGCCCAGGAGTTTGAGGTTGCTGTGAGCTATGACACCATAGCACTCTACCAAAGATGACAGAACAGGACTCTGTCTCAAAAAAAAAAAATTTTTGTTTTTAAGAACAAAATCTTTAGCATGTGTCCCCCATACCTGCTCCATATGTTACCCCAAGTGTGCCTGTTACCTCTGCTTTCTGTAATCTCTGACTCTAGTCTCCTGGAGTTTGGTACCCTCTGTTACAATTAGTGAACAGGCATAGAAGGAGGTACTGGGGCTAAATGCACAAGTAAAAGTTTGTTCTTGGCCTTGAGACACTTAGAGTTTAATGAGTTAGACAAACCAGAGAATGAGTAACATTAATTCATAACACATGGCAGGTGCCCTGCCTCTGTGTGTGCAGCAAGCTCTGACAGGGAAGAGGCAACGCAGGACAAGCCCTAAGCAAAAGAAAGTGTTTTTTAAACTCCTTTGGCTACATCATATATTGTGGATAACACCAGCAAGCTTTCTTGGGCTGTAGCATGCAGCTTGGGGATCATTTCAGTTACAGCCCTTTCACATCTTGTATCATGTAGACCACAAGAGTATTTGTTTAATCTTGGACTAAAGATAATAGACTAGGTTATATAAAAGGCTTGAAAATGATTCAGTTCCAGCTTCCTGGAAAAGGTACAAGAAACTCTGACACGCAATTACAAAAGCATTCTACTGGTTTAGCTCAAATCACAGTTAGAAAAACTATTTAGCATTGTGCCATAGAATAGATACTAGCAGCATTTACAGAGTATGACACAATAACATATTAGAAAATAACATTTGCAGATTCAGACCATGAATCTGCACTGAGTAATTGTACTGGGGGAAGAGAGGGACAAAAATGGTGTATTCCACCTGGGAAGATCACAGTCTAGTTAGGAAGATAGAACTTCAATTAAGAAACTATATTGCCAAGAGGCATGGCTGCAAGCACACCAAATTCTAGCAATTTCATTTCATTGTTTATAACCCTCATGTACAGTTTGGGTATATGTGTACTAAGGAGCCACTTATTTCAAAAGGTTCTTAGAACTAGTAATGTATCTGCTGCATCCCATAGATTAAATTAAATAAAGTTTTATTTTTCTGATTTACAATAAAATCCTAATGCTATAAAATCTGCTCATGCAGAGGCATAGGCACATGCATCTTCCTCCAAGTTTTGCTGGCAAGAAGATATTCCTGGAAGAAATGAGACTATAGTTAATGCAAAAGAAACAAAGATATACACTGAATCATTATCATTTTTGACAATTCTTTTTTATATTTAAAAAAAACTATGTCAAAGAGTAGACTATAAGAATTTAGCTAACAGGACAAGATTCCTTGCTAATAAAACTTTATACGGAACAAGAACACAGGTAACCATGACATTGAATTTTTTTTTTTTTTTTTGAGACCGTCTTACTCCATCGCCCTGGGTAGAGTGCCATGGAGTCATTATAGCTCACAGCAACCTCAAACTCTTGGGCTCAAGAGATCCTCCTACCTCAGCCTCTCGAGCAGATGACATTGAACTTTTTAAGGGTTCTCATTCTAATCTGCTGCCGAGGGGTATGTATAGATGAAAAGTTTATTCTCAGTTCTGAAGTCCACTGTACACTATGGTGACAATACCTAAGAATAATGTACTGTATTATTGAAAATTGTTAAAAAAAAAAAAAAGATCTTAAATGTTCTCACCACAAAAAAAAAAGCATGTGAGGTGATGGATATGTTAATTAGCTTGAATTAATCATTTTGCAATGTATATATGTATTAAAACAGCTCATATGATATAGATACTTGCAATTTTTATTTATCAATTATACTTTAATAAAGTTGGGGGACAGATCCTGAAAAGAGAGGTAATGCTGTATAGCCTTATTGTCAAAAGAAATAAACTTGCTTTAAAGTTGCAAAAACAAAACAAAACAAAAGCAAAAATAAAAAAATAAATCAAGGATTTATTCTCCCCATCCTCATCACATACACACACTCAAACAAGAAATCTGTTTCTAAATCCTTGCAGAGGGAAGAGGGTAGTGAGGGAAATAAAAGTGTTGGTGGAAGGAACTCTTGAAAATAGAGTCTCTCACCCCCTTTTTAGATGTTAATGATGGAAATTTGTTGAATGTGAAAAGATAGAAAACTGGAGAACCACTCATTAGGTATCTGAACATACAAGTCAGGTTCCTTGCTGAGGTTAGTTTTAGGAAACACTGTAAGTCCTACTTTATAAGCTTATCATGTTATGACAGCCTTTCCCTGCTCAGGGATGGGATGCTGGGTAGGCATGTTCTGAACCTGTACCTGAGTTCAGGTAGTAACAGTTCCTATCAGGGCCTTTATATTCTTTTGTCCAGTGTTAACTAGACAACATTCATGATGGAACCACACTAACCCCGACAATAGGAGAGTTTCATTGAGATGCATGTGAATGTTAGCTTTAAGATTGCCAGAATTACTGACCATTTTATTACCTTTACTCATATATTGAAAGAAATGTCACTGTTCATTAACAAGAACTGTTCTCTTGCACTTCAGAAATACATCCTACGATGACTTGCATGTTACTTTATCCCAGTGCAGCACCAGTTTTTAAGCCCCAAAGGACATTAAGTATGGACATTTTCTCTGCTTTCTTTTAATAAGCATTGGGTAGCCTGGTCATTCAGCTAGAAGGGAAAGAAGCAAGAACCTGAGGAGCCAGCTAAAAAGGCAAGTATCTTTTTGCATTATTACTACTAATGCCTTAGATGTACAACTATTAACTCTAGTATGAGAGTAGTACAGTAAAAAATACAGAATTTGGACAGAACTCTAAAAAACAAGCTGGTTATCCCTGCAAAGTTAAATGTCTCCACCTTCTCAGGGTCATGAATGCTGTTTTCCCATGGCTTCTTGGAAAATACCACTATTTTCTTTGGGTTCTTTCCAGGTGCTATATTGAGAGGGCAAGATGGATGAGGAGAAGAGTATTGTGAAGCACTTAATTATGGAAAGCCTGGGTGTGCTGACCTCAATACACTTCTGTTTTTACACAAAATCTCATGAATGTAACTGCAAAGGAGGAAGGATGGTCAGAAAATGTAGTGTTTGTCATTTGCGGATTGTTCTAGCACAATAATGCTCAAATATTTTTATCCTACACGTTTTCCTTTACACCCCACACTAGTGCTTCTAAAACTACCATTTTTAAATATCCAATTCATTGCAGACTAGTGCTTTTGTAAAACACAGTAAAAATAATACTATGTAAATACATAGTAAATACATAGTAAAAATAGTAAAAATAGAAAAAGTAAAATTCTAAAGAGCAAAGAATATGAGCCTAATGAGCTTGTATTATTGATTTCAACAGAAATAAAATGTTCTATGAAATTATTATTCATAAAGGCTTACTCTCAATGTCTGTGCTCGCTTTGTTGCAGACTTGGTTGAATGTTATTGATGGAAATGTGTGTGAAAAAAATGGAAAATGAACTATTACTAACTACAGTTTGACAGCTATTCACACATATATACACAAACCCAGGACACATTCACATCCCAGCTATGCACGCACACAAACACATCTGATAAAGTAGAGCTACATTGTATTCACTCAAAAATAGTTTAAATTTATATTAAATAATTACATCACATAGTTTTTAAAACTCACTTTATACAGAAAAAAAAACATGAGAAAAGAGCAGTCTCCTACCCTAACTCTCCCGGTCATCTAGTGCTCACCCAGACGGAAGCAGCCATCTAACAACCCCACCTGCCAGAAAAGCAATAAATGCTATTCCCTTCCCCTCACTTCTAGCCTGACCTTCTTCCGGGAGCTCTTCTACCTCCTTCTCAATCCCAAGTTGTTGTTTCTGAGCCTGTTGCACAAATGTTGTCTTGAATATTCTTTTTGCTCCCTTCTATGAAAAAGTTCCCTTTGTAAGTTGTATTATTGTTTAAAATATTTGCCCTTCCCACATCAGGATGGATAATAATTCTGCACCCCATTGATATCAGGCTTGGACATATTGATATTCCATCCTATGGAAGGATTTTACATCCCTGCCCTGTTAAATTCAGAAGTGACCATGAGATTTTCTGTGGCCAATGACATGTGAATTCCAGGTGGAAGCTTAAGAGACAGACGTACCCTCTCCCTCTTCTCCATCTGCCACAAGACCAGCAATGTCCCAAATAGAGCATGCTCCATTATCCTGGGTCCTCTTATGAAGATGACAAAGAGCAAAATTCCAGTCTACTCATGATGGTTATGTTGGATGAGAAATAAACGTAAGTTGTAAACATGGAGAAGTTGCTATAGCTTGGTACTGCATCATAGCCTAAGCTGACAGGTATAGCTTTGTTTCCTGGATCTTTTTTCTTTCCTTTCTTTTTTCTTCTAGTAGTTTCCTAAGAAAGTGTTCATGAAAGCAGAGACCCAGTTGTCTAAAAATAACAGAATACTGGGTTTGAAATAATTTTCTCTCAGTATTAGAAAACATCAGTACACTGTATTCAGCTTCCAATGATGCTGTTGAGAAGCCCAGTGGTATTCTCATTCTTACTTTTGTATGTGACCCTTAATTCCCAACAACAGAGTTTTAAGTTTTATTTATTTATTTTTTTGTTTGTTTGTTTTTTTTTTGAGATAGAGTCTCACTATGTCACCCTGGGTAGAGAGTTGTGACATCACAGCTCACGGCAACCTCCAACTCTTGGGCTTAAGCAATTCTCTTGCCTCAGCCTCCCAAGTAGCTGGGACTACAGGTGCCCACCACAATGCCCAGCTATTTTTTGGTTACAGTTGTCATTGTTGTTTTACTGGCCTGAGCTGGGTTCGAACCCACCAGCCTCAGTGTATATGGTGCTGTAAACACTGTGCTATGAGCACCGAGCTGAAGTTCTTTTTTTTTTTTTTTTTTAATAATTGGTCTTTTAAAATTTCATAGTCATGTACTTTGACATGGGTCTTTTTCAAGAGATTTGAATATTTCTTTCAATCTGAATGCTCATGTAATTTTTCCCCTTAACCTCATATTTTAGGCCTATGAGGCCAGCCACAGTGGTGCTCACCTGTAGTCCAGCTATTTATAGGAGATGGAGGCAAGAGGATTGCTTGAGCTCAGAAATTTGAGGTTGCAGTGAGCTATGATGACATACTCCACGCTAACCTGAGCAACAGAGGAAGACCCTGTCTAAAAAAAGAAAAAGTTTTATCAAAGTTATACCTGTTTATAGTTTAAAGAGTCAATAGCCCTTTCACTAAATATTTACCCTTCCCTAGAGACAATCATTGTGAGTTCTTTTAGCTAATTCTTTGGAATCGACTACCATATCTTTAAACAACATGCTTTAAATGTGGCTATTTGATGTTTCTGCTTTAGACATTATTTATTAATTTTTCATTATGGAAATGAGAGTCTATTCTCCTCTCTACCACATAAATGTACCTTTCACTGTATATTATCATTTTGGGTAGGCTCATAATCAGTATTTATGTTATTATAACTTTGTATTTTATCAGATTTAAGCCATGTGATAAACTATGATTACTTTTTCTTTCCTGCTCAACTTTTGTTTTCCCCCTGGAGTTCATAAGTGTATTGTTCTGTTCATTTACTTAGTTTTCTAAGCACATACGACTATTTCCAAACTGTACACCACTTGTTTGTAACTCAATACAATATACACATCAGATTTCCTGCTTGGTTGGTTAGTTGGGTGGACAATGTGTCGATTTCTCTCTTTCAAGTTGAAGTTTCTTCAGTGTATGCTAATCCTCAATTGTCCAGTCATATTAAAGAACAAGGCCCTAAAAAGATGGAGGAAAGCTCTGTGTGCATGAACAGGACTTGACCATCGAGAATAACTGGGCAGCAAGTAGATGTCCTCGTTTTAGTACTCCGGTATGAAAGACCTTCCTCTGCATTTCTCAAGATAGGGCGATAAACTGTACTTTAGTTTGTGTTGGTTTAGCTGGATCTGTATCTTTTAAACATGTAGCTAAATGTTCTGCAGGCCTCCCTGTATACTCTTTTCCTGGCCTCTGCAAAAGAAATGAATGGATAAAGAAAACCTGGTATATTCATATAATGCAATATTATTCAGTAATAAAAAGAAATGAAGTGCTGATACATTCTATAATGTGGATGAATTTTGAAAATATTATGCCAAGTGAAAAAGAAGTCATCCACTAGGACTACATTTTGTCTGACTCTACTTACATGAAATGTCCAGAATAGGCAAAGACAGAGATTAGAGTAGGAGTTGCCTGAAGCTGGGGGTGGGGGAGGGGGGGTGTTTGGAGAAGTGGGGAAGAGGTGATAACCCAGGGTTGTGGAGTTTCTTGAAAAAGTCCTAAAATTGACCATAGTGATGGATGCACAAGTGTGTGAACATACTAAAAGCCAATGAATTATATGGTATGTGAATTATATCTCAATGAAGCTGTTAAAAAAAGGGGGGATGTTCTTCCACCCACCGTCCCCCTCCCTCACCCCCCCTTTCCCCCTTCCCCCTATTCCTAGGTTGCAATGGGTTATAGCTTTCATGTGAAAGCCCTAAATTAGTTTCATAGTAGGGGTGAATACATTGGATACTTTTTCTTCCATTCTTGGGATACTTTGCTAAGAAGAATATGTTCCAGCTCCATCCATGTAAACACAAAGTACCTCCTGGTGTTTTCTTACTTACTGCAATCTGGAATGCTCACTGTCTCTTCCTGGTGCTCAGCCATCATCCTGAGATGTTTCTTCATCTTTGTCCTGGGAATTCCCCGTAGGCCAGTTGTCTGTTGGATCTCTTGTTCCCATGCCTTCCTCTTTTGCAGGGTGAGGGGGGCATATAATCCAATAGCTCACTGAGAGAGAATGCTCAAGGACTAAATTTTGTGAGACTCTGCATGTGTGAAAATGTTTTGATGCTACTCTCTCGATTGATAGCTTGGCTGGGTGTAAACTTTTAGGTTGAAAATAAATTTCAGGAATTTTTGAAAGCATTATTTTAGGGTCTTCTAACTTCCAATATGATTTTAAAAAGCCTTAAAAAAGCCTTATGTACTGTTTCTTCCCACCACACACAGATACTGGAAGCTGGAAGGACTTTTTTTTTATAACTCCAGCGTTGTGAATATTTAATTATGTCTCATGGGCTGAGTTTATTTTCATCCATTGTATGTTATATTCACAGGCCCTATGTGAAAAATGCTTGTCCTTCAGTTTTTTTGAGTTTCTTTCTGAAACCCTTATTATTCACATATTGGACTCCCTGGATTAGTCCTTTAATTTTCTTATCTTTTCATTCCTATTCTTGCCCCTGTAGAGAAATGAAACTACATCAATTTTATCTTCTAACTCTTCTACTGAGTTAATATTCCTTTTTATGCATCCTGTTCTTATTTTTTGAATGCAAAATTCCTTTCTTATCTTTCAGAGATATAGGTGAGAGTGATTTTTTTTTAAAGTTATCATCTCCTTGCAGTAGAAGTTACCTTTATCTGTCTCTTTATGTGGGTCCCTGTCACCCACATTCCCTTGATTGTACAGCTGTACATTTTTAAGAGTGGGATCCTAAACATTTGACTGGAAGTTCTGAGCCCGAGAATGGGTCTTGTTGACCTTGGGCTTCACTGTTGCCTGATCTGTAGGGAATGCCCCACAACCAACTGCAGAAGTCACAATTCACATTGCAATCTTCAAATGGTGCTATGATCTAGCTGGGGAGGCCCAAATTTCAGCATCTTTATACTTTTCTGCTCATATTGCTGCACTCTCAGAAAAGGATCTTCCTATCTATTGCCTGGAAGGTAAGGCCTGGCTGAAGTTTTGTGGAAGGTGAATGGGAAAGTGAGCTGGGGTTTTAGTGTTCAGTGTGCGTATATTAAATGAATTAATTACCTGTCTTCAGTACGGTGTCGCTTCTTCCAACTCTGCCTGTTTTCTTGCAGCTCAGAGACCCTGCGTTTTGCCTTTTCTAGAGAATAAACTCCTAGTCTATCTGCCAAGAAGTCACTGGCCAGTGCTTAAAAAGGACTGAAACCTCTTTCAGCTCCACATTTATCCCTACTTTGAGAACCAATTCCTGAAACCATGTGTTTTTCAGAATATTGCCATCCACCTTTTGCTAGCAGAGAATTTGCTTCTCCAGGGATGAAGCTGCCGCTTTCAGTTGTCACTTTCCATCTGCTTTTCAGCTTCCAAAATTCTGTTGCAATTATCTCCTGCTTGATTCTCTTTACCCTTGTGATTTATGCCTCTAAAATATATTCTGATGTTAATTTAGTGGACTTTTAAGAGGGGGCAAATGTGCAACATGAAATTTTTATCCAGAAATCAGTGTTTTCCTTATTTTACAAGGAAATCAATACACATAAAGAATGTTAAAACTTCATTTTTATGAATTGCCATTAACATTTTGTTGTTGTTGTTGAGACAGAGTTTTACATTGTTGCTGTTGGTAGAGTGTCATGGTGTCATTGCTCACAGCAACCTCAAACTCTAGGGCTCAAGGGATTCTCTTGCCTCAGCCTCCTGAGTAGCTGGGACTTCAGGCACCCACAACACTACCTGGCTATTTTTTTAGAGATGGGGTCTTGCTCTTGCTCAAACTGGTCTCCTGTGAGCTTAGGCAATCCATCCACTTCGGCCTCCCAAAGTACTAGGATTATAGGCATGAGCCACTGCACCTGGCCTACCATAAGCATTTTTAATGTGTCTTTAATTTTGAATAAACTACTTTTGTCCTGCAAACTGTTTTTTGTTTTTTTTTTTGAGACAGAGTCTCACTATGTCACCCTTGGTAAAGTATGGTGTCATCACAGCTCACAGCAACCTCCAACTCTTGGGCTTCAGCAATTCTGTTGCCTCAGCCTCCCAAGTAGCTGGGACTAGAGGTGCCCACCACAACGCCCAGCTATTTTTGTTGTTGTTGTTTTGTAATTGTGATTGTTGTTTGGCAAGCCTGGGCTGGGTTTGAACCCACCAGTTCTGGTGTGTATGGCTGGCGCCTTAGCAGCTGAGCTACAGGCACCAAGCCAGGTTTTATGATTTTATGGTATTTATGGTAAAAATTGATCACTGTTGCCTTTTCAAACTTAATCTACTTGTAGGCTTGGAAATTCATTCTATATCTAATAGATAAGAAAAATATTACCTTATTAAAAAGAACCATGTTAATTAGATTTTTAAAATTTATCCATTGAATTCATCTTGTATGTCATGAAGTGAGGTTTTAAATTTATTTATTTTTCCTCCATAAAAGGCAATTTCCTCAACATCATCTATTGAATAAATATCCATTTCTCACTGAGAATCATGACGTTCTTTATCACACATTAAGTTCTCATATTTCATAGGTTGTGTTTCTGAGCTGCCATTTCCACCATTAATCTCTTTGTTATGTCTTCAACCAGTGCTGCACTGTTTTGAAATTAATAACTTTCTAGTGTACTTTGTCTGGCTGGGTATGACTTTCCTTATTACCATTTTCTTTAAACATCTTTCTAAATTATTCTAAGTTTTTCATTCTTCCAGATTAATTTGAAATGCACTTTATGAAATAAAACACTCTTGTTGCGATTTTGATTGTAATTGCATTACATTTATTGATTAACTTGGGATAATTGGTTTCTTGATAACATTGCATTTTTCTTTCATAGAACATGATATATGTCTCATTTATTCAAGTCATTGTTTTGTTTTGTCTTCTATTAGAATTTTGTTAGACAGTGTTATCCTACGTTAATCTATAATGTGGCTGTATCCTCTTTAATAGTTTGTTAGCATACCTGATAGTTTTCACTTGCTTCTTGCAGAAGGGGTCCTCAAACTTTTTAAACAGGGGGCCAGTTCACTGTCCCTCAGACCGTTGGAGGGCCGGACTATAGTTTAAAAAAAAACAAAACAAAACTACAAACAAATTCCTATGCACACTGCACATATCTTATTTTGAAGTAAAAAAACAAAATGGGAACAAATATAATCACACCGCCTCATGTGGCCCGCGGGCCGCAGTTCGAGGACTCCAAGAGCTTGCCCTTCTGGTTGCAGGATTTTGTACAGGCCTGAGGGTGGGTGACTTCCTGTTCTAGCCACTGGTTTTTCAGTCTATGCTATAGAGTAATTGTGTTTGTAGTTCTTCTTTGGACAGTGTGATTTGTAAAGATCACTTACTTTCTTCATCACGAACAGTTTCAAGCTCTTTTATTCTCTCCACCCATTTATGCTTCTTGTAAAGTGACTAAAAACTTGAGAATTCTAGGATTCCCTGTAGCTTCCCCTTCCTTCTTGTCTCATGAGCCAACACTGTTGTCTTGGAAAGAATGTTTGCCGTTGTGGGCCCTGGAGAGCCTGCATCTACCTCATCTGGAGTGCTGGTTAAACATGCTCTTTTCTGGGCCCTCTCCCAGACCCTCTTAAAGGTCAGAACTCACCAGGTTCTGGAAATGTTAATAGAATCCCCAGTGATTCTTGTGCACATTCATGTTAGGGAATCAAGAGAGACTAAGACAGGCTGGGAAGGTGGGTGAATCAGATGACGGCCTCCTGACAGTGTAGCCATGGACTTGGGGAGATAATTGAGGAGGTCACCTGCCAAGTTCTGTTTGGGAGGGTAAACCATGTGGCAGGTAATCAAGAATATCCTGCTCAATCATCCTCATCAATGATGTAATTAGTAGCAATTATGCCTGAGCCTTGGTTTTGGCTTCAGAGCGCTGTACAGATGTTCGTGCGCTCCCCAGGGGTTCTAATGACATCTGGAGGAGGCGGATCTGACGTGTGTAATCATCTCCAAGTTGCCCTGAGAGCACCCCAACTCTCCCGTCATTTATTAGGCCTTGTTGACCTCTGGGAGACATGCAGGTCCAGCCAGAGAAGTCCAGTAGGTTTCACTTTGTGTCCTCTCAGCGGCTGTCCAAATGCAGTGGGCTTATTTGCATTTGATTTTCCTCACACAATTGCTAAACTGTCAGTGACAAAGTGGTGAAGAGGAAAAGCCCAGGTCAGCTTCAGGATTCACCTTAAGTGAGGTGGGGCTGCGGCCTGAACACCAAGGCCCAGCCTGGGACCTGATCTGTGTCTCCCTCCTGTGAGGGTGATGCATGTATGAGCATTGCCTCGCTTGGAAAACATGTAATTCTCAAAACACTGTTGGAAGCAGGTATGCTTATTAGGCTTATTGTGCAGAGGAGGAAACTCAGGCATAAGAAGATTAAGTAACTCACCTGTTTTCCATTAAGTCTTGTTTGCTAAATGTCTTATTTTATTCAGGCTGCCATAACAAAATACAATAGACTGGGTGGCTTCAACAGAAATTTATTACTCCTAGTTCTGAAAGCAGAAGTCCAAGATCAAAGCACCAGTGCTGTTGGAGGTTCCAGTGAGGGCTCTTTTCTGATTTGCAGACAGCCACCTTCTTGCTATGTCTTCACATGGAACGATAGGAAGGGGGGAAGTGAGAGTCTCTTATCATAAGGACTCCAATCCCATCATGGGGGCCTCATCCTCATGACCTTGTCTAAACCTAATCACTGGAAGGCTTCATCTTGAAATACCATCACCTTGAAAGTTAGGCTTCAACATATGAATTATGAGTATGTGTACATGTGTGTGTTGGGGGGGGGGGTACACGAACATTTGGTCCATAGAAGTAAGTGACTTGTACTTCCTACAGAGGTCAGCAGTTTTGGTGTGTTGATAAATGGAGGCAGTGTAACAGATATTTCATTCTGAGAGTAACTCAGGTACCTGTCTCCTAAGAGGAAGACTTCTGGTAGGTCAGAGAATTCTTGGATCTCCAGTAATTGAAAGGCCTGAATGTAGACAGTCTTCTTTAGTCACAGCTTCCCCCCTGGATTCTGTGGCATTATTGGCTGAAATCAGAGGTACTAGCAACCTTTTCCTCAGTGCCTCAAGGTCACCTGCTATGAGTGGGCACTGATAGTCATTGGTGATTCTTTTCCTCAAAAAGATGAGAGTCTCAAAAGTTGAATCAGATATATGAATAAACAATCACAAAACAGCATATCAAGTGCAATAACACGGTTACAGCCTAAGTGATGTGATAGCAAGAGGCAGGGGCAGGTAACTTTGATTAGGAAGTCAGAGAGGCTGTGACAATTGAAAAAATGCCAGAGAACCAGTTGGAGATGGGGGCCGGGGTAGAGAAAAGACATGGAAGATAGAGGTACACCCTATTTAGTGGGCACCTACTATGATTCTGGCATGATGGATACCATGGCAAGTAAAGTCAGACATGGCCGTTCAACATCTCTGGTCCAACATCCCTTCCTCATCCCCATCCTAAGCTAGGACAGTCCTCTGTTATATGCTTACAAAGCACCATGTAACCTTCTTCCACTTAATCGGAGTTAGCAGTGACACACTGCCCTTCTTTGCTAGAGAGGAAGCTTCTGTCTGCAGGGATCATATCTGACTTTCCTTATCCCTTATGCCTGGAATGTAGTGTGCACCTCCCAGAAGCTGAGGTAAGGCTGATGTGCATGATGGATGGGGTGGGGCTTTTTGCCTAGTTGCCCCCAGCTCATCCAGTCCATGTCACTCCTTCTCTCTCGCAAAGGAGTACATGAGAGCTCCGAGGGACGGTGGAAACATAACTACTCGGGATACTTCCAGAAAGTTAGATGTTCCCATTGTATGGGATTCAAATGGATTATGAAATGTCCCATCTAATCATTGGCATAGATTCAAATCTTTAAGTAGTTTGTTCTAACTGGAAATTCTGTTATCAGTTTTCTTACAATAAATTCACTTGCAATTTGGCCCATGATTCAGACTTTGTGGTCAGGGCTCTGCCCTTGCTCCTGAACCCCACCTGGTGCCTCTCCCAATACCAGTTTCCTCAAACACCAACCATGTGGTATTGCCTCGCCCACTGGGAAGGGTTCTTAAGAGAACGATATGAAAACCCTGTATAGCTTTAAAATACTATGTAAACTGAGAGATGAATATTATCCCCAAAGACACATTTCTGTGGCTTTGCCAAGCCAAACCCAGACTTCAGAGACATTCCTGAGACTCTGGATGGTGACTCTGCCTCTTGTAAGAGTACGTGCAGGGCCTTGTTGTAAAGGAAAATGGTGTTTCCTCTTCTTCAGATGTGAGCACAAAGATGGGATGGTAAGAGGGTAGAAGGAGGAGCGGGGTGGATGTGGAGGGTCTGCCCATGTTTTCTACGGGATATTATAGGGGTGACAGTGGAGATTTGTACCCAGGTCCCAGGGCATCTGTGCCCAGACCAGCTCTTCTATGGTGGTTACCTAGGGTGTAGGTAAGATGGGGTGGGGACGTGGTGGCTCACGCCTGTAATCCTAGCACTCTGGGAGGCTGAGGCAGGTGGATTGCTTGAGCTCACAAGTTTGAGACCAGCCTGAGCAAAAGTAAGAGCCCATCTCTACTAAAAATAGAAAAACTGAGGCAAGTGAATTGCTTGAGCCCGAGCTGGAGGTTGCTGTGAGCTATGACGCTATGGCACCCTACCTAGGGCAACAGCTTGAGACTCTGTCTCAAAAACAAACAAACAAAAAAAACATAAAGAAAAAAAGATGGGGTGGGAAATGGGATGGAAAATGAAATTGGGGGAACTGAGTATAGAGTGGCAGGTCCTTGCTGTATCATAACATTTGTGAGCTCCTTAAATCCTATTTGGAACAATACAAAGTATAAATAAATAGCTAAAGGTAATGTATGGGACTTGTCAGCAGTTGTGAGATAGTACCCAGGGCACTTCTTCCCAATCGAATCTAACAAAACAAAAACAGAATGAAAAACAGAAAAGATAGAGAGAGAGAGACCGAAAGATTTGAAATAGACCCAACAACAATACTAGGAAGATAATTTTCAAAAACAATTAGTAGATTAAAGTAAAGTGACTCCATCCCAATTAACACATGTGGTGACAACGTGGGGAGAGCCAGGCATCAAATGTTAGACCTTCAATATTAGCATTAGCACTCAGACTAAGCAGATCCTGCCTACGTTAAGGGCTAGGACAGAAGAAATATGGTGACTAAAGGGAGGTAAAGCTAACACTGTGAAACCCGGAAGGGCTGAGTGGATGCCAGACCAACAAGTCCTGATGCAGCCTCAGATCATTCTACAAACACAGAAGAAAACCAGCAACATGAAGACAAATCTTAGAGGACTGACCTGCACGAGATGAAAAATGCCTAACAACAGGGGAAAGGGTCCATGTTTGAGCAGCAGTGATTTGGAAGGAACATTTAAGAAAATGTCCTGACATTGAACCTGCTCAGGAAGTACCCACACATTTCAGGGAACAGTAAAATAATGAACATTGCAGCTGTCTACTGAGCTCTTATATGCCCTAGACATGGGGTTAAGCATTTACACATATTTAATCTTCATAACAACGTTTGGGGGGAGCACTAGTATCTTTATTTTATTGAGGCTTGTGGCAGTTGGCAACATGCCTAGGTCACACTAAGGAGAAGAGGGAGAGGCTGATGGAGACTCCCCTTCAGTTCACACCGTGCTCTTCGCCAGCATAAAAGGGCACTGAGAAGCCCAGCGCGCATCCTGATTCTGCCACCGGAGCTCTGTGGCCTTGGGCCCCACATCCCTTATCTAGAGAATGACAAGGCTAGGCTAGATAAGTTTCCAAGGGGCTCTTCCAGGCGAAAATGCTGAGTTTCTAATCAACAGTCAAGAGACATTTAAGTCAGAAGGCAGAAAGAGAATATTAGTGAATAGTGATAAATAGTGCCTGGGCACATTTAAAAAATAAGGGTTGCACTCATGGTAGCAGACGAAATCAATTATGACATAAAAAGAACACTGAGATATAGTCAAGGTCACCACAGAAGTGTAATGAACAAAGGAAGCCTCGGAGTGAAACTTGAGTGTATATATCCCAAAGTTGTAATAGAAAAGGGCATGAAAGAAAAATTAGCATAAATGCAAGAAATAGAAATCTATGTGTCTATCAAGAATTGCAGTTAAAGACTATATCCAGACCTGGAAAATATAATTGGTTAAGGTACAAAAGGGTACAAAAAAGAGGTTATGGGAAAGAAAGGGAAATAGCTAACAAGAGGAATGGGAGAGGGGAGAGGAATGAATGGAAAATGAAATTGGAAGGTCTGAGAATAGAATAATGAAGGAAGAATTTATTGCTACATTGTGAGATCCTAAAGATAGAATATGATAATACATTGAAGAAAATAAATGGAAAGAAACTCATCTTGCTCTTGAACATAAAAGATATTTAGCAATTATGAAATGGCAGAAAGCCCATATATCACATTATCCCAACCACATATAATAATCTTGAAGGAAAATAACACAAACGAGTTAGAGAAGTGCTCAACTACTTGAAAATTTTGGAATATCCCCTTATATTTCTGGGTTACAGAAAAATCACTGCATACAATAACAAAATATTTTTTAAAGGAAAATGAAGCTTGCTATCCTAAGTAAAGAACTGTTGTAAATCAATGTGACAGTATCCAAATTCTGTGTAATGAGTAGATAGCTTATGGACAAGGAAAAACAGATATAAAATCACACGAATGAATGTACATCATTCATGGCTTACAAATTAACACTTGTTAAAGTTTCATTGCATGCCCATTAAACCAGAAAAAAAAGCCAAAATAGAACTCAACATTGGTAGGATTTTAGTGGCACCAGGTTCAGTGCTGGAGTGTTAGAAATGAGAGAGTGGATCCCTGCCCTTGTGGAGCCCAGTAATAGAGCGATGGTTAAGACAGAGACATACAAACATACGTGGTGGATGGTTTGCTTTGGGGCCAGTGGCAGGCTGGTGCTAGAAGGCCTTTGGGTAACAGTGTCCTTTCTCTCCCCCTGCCAGGCTACCCATTCTCCAAGGTGGAACATTTGCGTTTGTGGCACCCTCTCTGGCCATGCTCTCCCTTCCTGACTGGAAGTGCCCCGATTGGACACTCAATGCCAGCCAGGTGAACACCAGCTCTCCAGAATTCACTGAGGAATGGCAGAAGAGGATACGCGAGGTAATGGGGGTAGAGGTGTGGGTGGGAGAAAAGGAGGGGTACACGATGGAACTGCTGGATGGGGTCATCTGGTCAGCTTTCATTGTCAACTCCCTGCCAGGCAAGATCCTGGGCTTTAAGATACTGTCATAGACAAGACAGACAAGGATCCTGCCCACATGGAGCTAACATCCTAGTGTGTGTTTGTGGGAGGGTGGAAAGAGAGCGAAAGAGAGAGTTACCCCCAAGAAGGAAATGGAAAAGGCAAAATTCCAGGAGAGTTGTAAGTGCAATGAAGAAAATGGAACAGGGTGATAAGTGAGAGGGAGTGGGCTGCTAGGGTGGGAAGGGTGGGGGTGAGATGGGTGTGCTTGGAAACACACTGCAGATTTCTAGCCAGTCCTGGGAGGCAGAGAAGGCAGGGGGTAGTAACACTGTTGTTGTTTTTTTTTTTTTAGAGACAGAGTTTCATTTTATTGTCCTCAGTAGGGTGCTGTGGCATCACAGCTCACAGCAACCTGCAACTCCTGGGCTTAGGCGATTCTCCTGCCTCAGCCTCCCAAGTAGCTGGGACTACAGGCACCTGCCACACACCTGGCTATATTTTTGTTGCAGTTTGGCCGGGGCCGAGTTCGCCACCTTTAGTATACGGGGCCGGCACACTACCCACTGAGCCACAGGCGCCGCTCTAGTAACACTGTTTAATATTAACTCCTCAAACATCATTAGGTAAATACCTGGCAAGTGCCAAGCACCATGCTAAGTACTCGAACTACAAAGGGGAGAGAAACACATTATGGTGGTGGTGATGATGGAAGAGACGACGGCTACTGAGCACTTACAGCAGTGATTCTCAACCTATGGGTCGTGACCCACAGGAACTATATTAAAGGGCCCTGACATTAGGAAGGTTGAGAACCACTGACTTAGCGTCTCCCAGGCTGTCTACCACCAGTTTTTTGTACATGCCCTATGCTCATGAAGCCTGATCCTTGCTAAATTTAACTGTATCATCAGGGAGAGGCCTGGTGGCTTTGAAGAAGGTTCTGAAATTTGGTAGAGTTCCAGTTGGTTCATCTAGATAGTATAGAAAGAAGTGAGCACTCAGGATTCTTAGCAGAGAGATCAGCCACACCCTTGGGGCTAGCAGACTCAATAGCTTCCCCACTCCAACATCCTTACCTGAAGTGAGTGGGTGGAGGGGTGACTTGTGGGTAGGATACAGTTGTAGGAGATATTGTATGAGACAGTGAGGATCACTTGAGATCTTTAGGGAGTGCAATCATCTACTTTTTAGCTCAACCTGAAACACAACACCTTGGCCTGCAGCATCTGCACATGGGTTGGCCTAGAGCTATGCCTGGGACCACCTGCTCTGGAACATAGGTAGCATTGCACAGCACAATGTGCTGATGGGGCTCCAGGACACTGTAGTTTGCCCAGGCTTCATTTATAACCTTCACATCAACTCCCCCAAGATCACTGGAACTGGGAGAAGGACATTGTTGTACAGAGAGCTATGGACCTAGAGCTGGGTGGATTCCCTGGATATCTCTGGGAGTCAAATTAACAAGACTTAGACAAGCCAGGGCCCATCCTGCAACCCACTTTGACCCATATGAAATGCAAAGGAGGAAGATGGGACTCAGAGGAAACAATAGTGAGATTCCTATTCCTGCCCATATTTGATTAGTGAGAAGGGACAAAATTTACAAAACATCTCAGTGTGTAGCTATACTACTCTAAGCTTGAGGATATTGTTCTATTTTTATTTTTCTCCCTTGCTTCCAAAGTTTCAATTGGTGCCTTTTAAAATAATTTTATTTTATTTTTTTTAGAGACAGAGTCTCACTTTATTGCTCTCAGTAGAGTGCCGTGGCGTCATATAGGTCATAGCAACCTTCAACTCCTGGGCTTAGGTGATTCTCTTACCTCAGCCTCCCGAGCAGCTGGGACTACAGGTGCTCACCACAACACCCAGCTATGTTTTTGTTGCAGTTTGGCAGGGGCCGGGTTTGAACCCACCACCTTTGGTATATGGGGCAGGCACCCTACTCAGTGAGCCACAGGCACCGCTCTAAAATAAATTAAGTCTAACAAGCATACAGAAATGAACACCAGAAATTTCCATGTCCAACTTACCCATGTCACCCAGCTCAGAAATCAGGATGTTACCAACATCCCAGAAGCTCCCTCACACCTCCTTCCATTCACCTCACCCACAGAGTAACTGCTATCCTGACCTCTAATAGCATGGATTAGTTTTGCCTATTCATGAACATTGTATGCAATGTAGTACATTACATTTGCAAGACTCTTTCATATTGTTATGCGTAGTGCAAATTATTCATTTTCTTTGGTGAATAATGTTCCATTATATGAATATACTACAATTTATCCATTGTGTGTTATCTAGTGATTTTAAGGGTGGCACTCAGTTATTTGCTGTTTTAAATAGTGTTGCTATGAATATGTGTGTTCTTTAAGTGAACATACAAGTACAAAGGTACATAGGTACTTCCACTGAATGCACACCTCGTAGTGGAATCACTGAGTCTTGGGGTGTGCATGTGTCCATTTGGTGTATTTTATAAGCACTACCAAATACACTGCCAGAGTGGGGTTTCCAATTTATCCTTCCACCGGCAGTGTATGTGAGCTCTAGTTATTTTACATTCTTATCAACATTTTCTATCTTTTTCCTTTTAGTCATCCTGGTGATAAACTTGTATAATTTTCATAGTGCTATTGAGTGATTTAGAGGTAACCATAATTGTTCCTCCAGCAGGCAGTTCTGCTTGACCTCCTTGGGCCGTTTTTCCCCAGGCTTACCACATTAACTGGTGACTGAACTTCAGTATCACGATACATACAGACTTTATTAGATACCATCATTTCCATAATTTTCATTTTATTGAGTATCACATCAGTGATCTATGAACTCACAATTAGGACCATGAGCCATCACAGTCTAACATCAAAGTCCAAGGAACAGACCATGCCCCAGAGTGCCAGCATCACAGTGCTCCCTCTTCACTGTCCATTCAGTGCAGCCAACCATACTCTGGCTGCAGTTTTATTAATACGACATCGGCCAGGTGCAGTGGCTCATACCTGTAATCCTAGAACTCTGGGAGGCAGAGGTAGGTAAATTGCTTGAGCTCAGGAGTTTAAGACCAGCCTGAGCAAGAACAAGACCCCATCTCTACTAAAAGTAGAAAAACTAGCTGAACATTGTAGCTACTGCCTGTAGACCCAGCTGCTTGGGAGGCTGAGGCAAGAGAATCACTTACGCCCAAGAGTTTGAGGTTGCTGTGAGTTATGACACCCCAGCACTCTACCCAGGGTAACAGAGTGAGACTCTGTCTCATAAAAAAAAAAAAAAAGAAAGAAAGAAAGAAAGAAAGAAAGAAAGAAAGAAAGAAAGAAAGAAAGAAAGAAAGAAAAAAGAAAAAAAAAAGACAACAGCATTACATGTGTTTCCAGTTTGGTAGAGTCAGTTCTGATGCCAGAACCTTTTGTCCCAGACTGAAGATATAACAAGAAATACTGCTTAGAAATAATTTTATTGCCAACTTATTTTAAATGTAAAGGGCAAAAATAGCATCATTTGGCACAGGAATTTGGTGGCTCCAGCTCTTTCTGCTACTGTCTTTCTTTTTCCCACTGAGAGCTCTTGACCCATTCCCTCGCTCCTATGGCAGGAGGAGTTTTTGAGTCCTTCCCTGCAATAGTGGACAGCAAAAGCAACACTGTCAAACCTCTTCACGTGTCCTTCCCCAAGGTACTTTCAAAGACCTTACTTAATACGTATACGTAAGTGCATTGTAACTGGGTCCTCTCCACTGGGTAGGATGTATCTTGAAAATATCAGATTTTCCGGTTCAGCCCATAAACACCGTCAACGTTCCAACAAGTGAAAGTAAATGGATTTATATTATTCCTACCCTAGGAAAAACAATCAAATCCCCAGCTCTGGAAAAGTAGGGTTTCCTTACCACCTTATTTTTCAAAATATCCCTGAATGCTCCACTGGTGGCCCTACTACCTACAAAGCCAGCCCTTTATGCTTTCATCACCAACATTTAGTTGCTTGAGGCACACGTTCCCATTTTTCAAAATTTACTGCTTTGGGGAGATGATAGGAAATATGGCAAGATCACTTATATTATACTTCTGGTCCACTCTTGCCCAGATCATACTGTTGAGAAGTAACCGTGACATGCTGATATGCTGATATTTGTGTTGGTGGGCAATCTGGGTTGCCAGTGTTTTTACAAGAGTCTGGGCCAGGTCTTCAGTTGTGGAATGGGCAAAGTCAAACCAGAAACACTGTCCGTAGGTTTTTTTTTTGGTTTGTTTGTTTTTTAAATCTTTACATTTCCCATGTTCTGTGATGGTCCAGTGTAGGCAGCTTGCCAGCTCTATGGTGGGCTATATACCCTTAAAGTATATTCTCCCATCAAAGGCACATGAGCCTGCTGCTGTTGGCAATCTGAGTCCTCCTGGGTAACATAAGTGGTTCAGATGGAGATGGGGATTATGGTCTTTGTGAGCCCAAGGTGTCATCCCATGGACTCTAGTGACTACCCTCACAGTCATACATCCCTCCTTTTGTAAAGACAAAGGAGCATTGGCATCAACAACCAATATCTGAGATTTGACTAGAAAGTCCTATCCCACAAAGGGGAGGGAAACTTAGATAGAGCCTTCTGTGATTTGCTTGCCAGATTAAACAGTTACAGCCCAAGAATCTCTGTAATTATAGAGGGGATAATTTATGTGGGTAGTGTTTATGTGTGCACAGTTATCACATCACACATAACTTGGTCCATTAGTCTGCCTTAGACTTGCCATACTTCTGCTGGCTGGGCAGAATGTCTCACATTTCCAGGCCCAACCTTTTTCAGTTAATTGAGTAGCACCTCAGTAAGATGCCAACTAGTGCTTTGGAATTCAAAGATTCACACAATGGGACCCAAAGCTCTTGGTGTAAGGTTGTGTCTGCTTTAGAGGACAGGACCTACCACTTGCTCATGGATCCTAAGAACCTCTCCTGTGTGTAGCTGTTTTTTCTTTTCCTGAAGATAACTATTTCCCCGAAATCATCAAATTTTTTTGATTAGGCCATTCCTCATTTGAATGTCTTTCTGACATCACTCAAGACATAATTGGGAACTCTGAACTTAGAGTCATTTGGAGCCAGTTGGTAGTGGTCTAAACCAAAACAGTGACCAGTAGTGGACTACTTAGTAATGTTCTTTCAAAGAGAGAGAGGTCCAATGTCTTCCTTAGCCCACCCCTGCACCCAAAGCCCCGTGGCAGTGCTGAACATGAAGCTTCTGCAGGACTGGTTCCCATTCAGCCCAGACTCTGTCTCCTACGCTTTCAATAGTTCGGGGGCACCGTGTCTGTAAGGATGTATTAATAGTAGACCAGCCTGGGCCCTAATTTGTGAATTTCAGAAAGAACCTTCTGCCCTTCTTCTTCGCTTTGAGAAATGGCCTTTTTGCATGAGCCTGCACTATGACACACAGCCCAAAAATGCGCCTGGATGTGCGTGGACTCAACTAATATCATCAGATCTCTGTGCTTCCTTTTTATCTCAGGGTGGACCCAAAGATAACAAGGTGTTTTAATCTTTAAAGAACCATTCCATGCAATTGTAGACTAAGATACACCCAAAGGCCTTCCCTTATTAGACTGGCAGGCTGTAGAGTTTTGCCACATTGATTGGCCAATCTCAGAATGGCATGTGTTGTAACACCTTTTCCAAATCAGTACAAACGTCTTCTTCAGTGAAGCCTGTTCCTATTATCTCATCAAGAGAATGAATCACAGCACACATGTGGTTTGTGGGTTTGTGGATTTTGTTTTTTGTTTTTCTGCTGTTCTCCCATGGGAGCCTTTACTGTGCTTTGGAAAATTCAAATTAAAATCAAGCATCTGCTCTGCTTGATGCTGGGGCAGGGTTTCCCTATATTCAGCGCTAGTTCCTTACACAGGTCTGTTGCCTTCATACTATCCAAGAAAGATCCAGCAAGTTAATTTGTCTTTATTCCTACCTCACCACTGCCACTGCTCACATCTCCCCTGGGTTCTGATACAGTCTCTGCCTCCCTGCAGGGGCTCCACTCACAGACGTTCGCTGTAATCCGAAGCAGTTGTCCTTTGTTTTGAGGACAGTGGGCAATAGTTATAGAAAGGAGTGTCCCTGGGGCTCTGAGCAGCATTAGCGGAGTTTAGGGTCACACTGTGCCTGCACCCAGCCCTGGGTTCCAAGTGACAGAGGCATTCATATTGTCTTCAATATATTTACTATTTACTTTTGTGCTTAGAGTCCCCTAAAACAGGAGTCTGCAAACAGTAAGTTTTGGACCAAATCCAGCTGGTGGCCTGTTTTTTAACTGCTTATGAACTAAGAATGATTTTTATATTTTTAAGTTTTTTAAAAATTACATTAGAAACCACACATGGCCCACAGCATCTAACATATTTTCTTTCTGTACTTTTATAGAAGTAGGCCTATCTCTGCTCTGAAACCAAGGGGGCAGGGCATTGGGCTCCTCTAGCCCAGGTTTGAGGGTGTCATGGCCACTAATTTTCTCCACATCGCCCCCACATGTCCATCATGGTGAACTACAAACCCAGAGTTTTATCTGTGGTATTTTAGCTCCCTCTGCTGGTCCACTGGTTTTCACAGTGCTATAAACAAGAGAAAGTTCTTAACAAGTTTCAGTCTAATTTTAATTGATTGATGATTGGTTTAATTCACAGAGTCACTGTATTGGGATGGAAGGCAGATTCTCCATGTTTCACTGAGTTCTGTTTACCCACACATGTCTCAAGGCTTGAGACCATGGATGGCCAGCAGACCATCCTAGTCACAGGCATGAAAGTGACCCAAATGCAAGTATAGAAACGATAGAAATGTTATCACTCACTAGAATACAAGAACTAATGGAGAAGTCAAAGCGACCTGTTTTGAGGAATTGGTGGTAACAGAAAAAGTAGAAAACTGTGGGAAGAAATGTAAAGTTCAATTTTCGACATATTTGACCAATTTAAACTCACTTTCTAGTATCATGGTAGTCTGAGCTAACTTAGACCCCACTCACATGACCAACACATGAAAATGATGGACCAACTATGTTTTTGAATTTATGCTCAAGCTCAAAACGAAAGGAAAACATCACTTTCTAGAAAAAAAGATAGGAATTATAGTCAGAATCAGTTTATGATGGTAGGATAAAAAGTCAGATGCAGATACAGAACCAACGGTGGGAGTTTGGGTTTTAATGACTAACAAGATCCTGAAAGAGCATCCCCTTTAGTGTATAGGGGCCTATGATAATCCCACCCTCCTAGGGGATCAAGAAGGAAACTTTTATTCTGTCCAAGGATCGATGGGAGGAGTTAGAACATGGAATCACATGAGAAAAAAAGACTTCAACTCTGTGACATGTGTGGGAATGGTAGAAAGATTCTTAAGCTCAGAAATTAAAGTAAAAATTGATCTTGTTAATGAAATACCTTTGGTTTTCAGCAGAAGAAAATGTAAATTTTTTTTTAGTGATACTTCTGCATTCTAAGGCACACAAGACTCCCACAAAAAAACCCCCCCAAAAACAAGCCCCCTGAAGATGAGCTCACAGACATAGATTTTATCATTTCACACAAGGCAATAATGTACTATGAGAGAGAATAAGTAGAAATAAGAGATAATAGAATAGTTTAAATGGGGATATTAAATCAGTACTTTAAAAATAATTAATAAGAGGCCAGACATGATGGCTCATGTCTGTAATCCTACAACTTTGGGAGGCTGATGCAGGAGGATTTCTTGAGGCCAGGATTTCAAGACCAACCTGAGAAAGAAAAAGTAGAAAAATTATCTGGACATGGTGGATGTCCTTGTTGTCCCAGATACTCCAGAGACTGAGACAGGAGGATTGCTTGAGCCCAGGATTTTGAGGTCACTGTGAGATTTTGATGATGCCACTGTACTGCAGGCTGGACAACAG
The DNA here is from genome assembly GCA_963574355.1 of Loris lydekkerianus. Taxonomy (NCBI): domain Eukaryota; kingdom Metazoa; phylum Chordata; class Mammalia; order Primates; family Lorisidae; genus Loris; species Loris lydekkerianus. The sequence continues at coordinate 9,256 of CAUYPK010054440.1, read as the reverse complement.
AATGAGACTCTGTCTTAAAGAAAATTAAAAAAAAAAAAATAAAGAGAATCAAGAAGCAATAGAAACCCTAATCTAGAAGATAAAATGAAATAAGAATAAATGAATTTGAAAATAGAACCAAATAAAACTTTAATAATAAAAAGTCATTGTAATAAAAAAATGTAATTAACAAGTTAAACAGCATTTAGACACAGCTGAAGAGAGACTAATAAACTGAAAGATTATCTGAAGAAATAATCTAGAATACAGCCAAGAAAAATGAAAATATGGTAAATATGAAATAGAAGATGGGAAATGTGAAACAGAGGTTAAGAAACATGAAGCTATGCTTGTTTGTGCCTGTAATCCTGGCACTTTGGGATGCCAAGGTGGGAGGATTGCTTGAGTCCAGGAGTTCAAGACCAGCCTGATCAACATAGCAAGATCCTGTATCTATAAAATATAAAAAAAATTAGCTGGGCATGGTGTACCTATAGTCCTAGTTACTCGAGAGGCTGGGGCAAGAGGATGCTTGAGCACAGAAGTTTGAGGTTATAGTAAGCTAGGATCACACCATTGTGTTCCAGCCTTAGTGACATAGCAAGATCTTATCTCTTAAAAAATGTGAAGGTAGAATGAGAAGTTCAATTTGCATCTAATAAGAATTCTTAAAGGTGGTAATGAGAAAATGGAAAAGTGGCAGCACTGGAAGAGATGTAATGTTTAATGATATTTTAGGACAGATGAAAGATATGAATATTCAGATTAAAAGCAAGCACACCAAGTCCTAAGGAGAATAAATAAAAGTAAATCCACCATCAAACACATTATAATAATGCTAGAATACCAAATACAAAGAGAAAATCTTAAAAATAAGAAAGAAACAAAAAAATACCTAGCAATTGGACATTCAGCAGTGTTCTCACTAGGAACAATAGACACTGGAAGGAATGGGATATTTTCAAAATTCCAAGAGAAAAATTGTTAGTTTAGAGTTAGTCCCAAATGTAGAATTTCACATCATGCAAGATTGATGGCAAAATAAGGACATTTTTGGATCAACAAAGATAAAGAGAGCTTATCAGTGATAGGCCTTTGTTGAAATAATTACTAAAAGATAAACTTCAAGAAAAAAGAAATGAAATCTCAAATGAAAGAGTGGTAGAAAAGAAGTTATAGTGAGCAGAGGAATAACTCACAAACATGAGTTAAGTGTGTTCACCAGCTGCCATAACAAAATAACACAGCCAGGCATGGTGGCTCATGATTGCACTCCCAGCTACTTAGTAGGCTGATACAGGAGGATCACTTGAGTGCAGGAGTTTGAGAGCACCCTGAGCAGCATAGTGAGACAAGAACAAAAGCAAAAGCTATAGACTGGGTAGCTTAAACACAGAAATTTATTTTTTCACAGTTCTGGAGGCTGAAAGTCTGAGATCAGTCTGTCAACATGGTCAGGTTTATAGTGAGCGCCTTTCCTTGGTATATGGAAGGAGGGAGAGAGAGGGAAAGAGAGTGTAAATCATCCTCTTCTTATAAGGGCACCATATTCATGTCTCACCTTCATGATCTCATCTAAATATAACGTGGTTCCAAGTTTCCATCTTCAAACACCATCACTTTGTGGGTAAGAGCTTCAACATATGAATTTTTGAGGGGACACAAACATTTCCTCAGTAGCTTTAGGTAAATCTAGATTAGGATTGATTGTAATAAAATATAATAAAAATGTAATAATATAATAAAATGTAATAATATAATAAAAATGTAATAATTACCAAAAGCAGTAGAAAAATGAAATATTTGTCAACAATAGCATGGAAAACAGAAGAATGGTGGTAGAAGTTAAAGATTTCTAAGGTCATTGTATTATTTGAGAGGAAGTTACAAATCCTTTGTTAAAGCATTCACTTCAGAAAGGTAAGAAAGGGTTCTAGAAGAGTAATTTAGAAGATATAACATCCAAACTAGTAAAGTAAAAAGAGGAAATAAAGCAAAATCAATCCAGTGGATCAGAAGTTGGCAATAGAAAGCTTGGGAGCCAAATCTGGCCTGTTGCCTCTTTTTGAACAGACAACCTACAAGCTAAGACTGGTTTTACATTTTAAATGGTTGGAAAAAAAAAGAAAAGAAGAATATTTCATGACATGTCAAAATTATATGAAATTCAAATTCCAGTGTCTATAAATGAAGTTTTATTGGAACACAGTGACACTTATTTGTTCACATCTTGTCTGGAAAAGTTGTGGAAAAAGCCTGGATGGCCTTAGGGCCTAAAATAGTCAGTCTATGGTTCTTTACAGAAAAAGAATGTAGGAAAACAGACAAATACAGCCTAGAGATGTTGAACACACTACTGAGCGTGCTAGTGTTATAAGTCATCACCATAATTCTCATGATGACCATGATCAATAAGTAACTATGAAAGTAATTGAAAATTTTCATGTAAAATAAAAATGCTCAACAACCAGCTGGAAAAAAAGATTGCACAGAGCAGTGAGATGGGAGCTCTCTCCTTCCCTCAGCTTCTTTGGGGTCCAGGCTTCCCCTCCAATGCTACCTAGGGGTGACCAGATTTAGCAGAAGGCAGCAGCATCTGGCTGGTGGGGTGGCGTGGGCTGTCTGAGGCCCACACTTTGCTGCAGGCTCTGAGGTACCTGAACACTTCCTCTCCGTCAGTTGCAGGGCGCCATCATGGTGGCCTCCTGTGTCCAGATGCTGGTGGGCTTCTCAGGACTTATCGGCTTTCTCATGCGCTTCATTGGCCCTTTGACCATCGCTCCGACCATCTCCCTGGTGGCCCTACCTCTTTTCGATTCTGCGGCCAACGACGCTGGGATCCACTGGGGGATTTCTGCCATGTAAGTACTGGTGGTGAAGGAAGTTGTTATTGTTGTTTAGGTGGCCCAGGCTAGGTTTAAACCCACCAGCCTTGGTGCATGTGGCTGGTGCCGTAACTACTGTGCTACGGGTGCTGAGCCACCACTGACAATATTGTCAAACTCTTGTGGTTTACAAAATCTTTCATAAACATTATCATTCCATAAGAAGCCTCAAAGTTGCTACTTATAATTCTTAATGCAAATCATTTTTATCTTACTTGTACTCACAGACAATGAGTTAATCACTGGCAGTGTATGAGGATACTTAGTGTTGACTAATCATAGATCCTACTGGCCCTGCCATCTAGGTTTTTTTTTTTTTTTTGAGACAGAGTCTCACTATGTCGCCCTTGGTACAGTGCTGTGGCATCACAGCTCATAACAACCTCAAACACTTGGGCTTAAGCGTTTATCTTGCCTCAGCTTCCTGAGTAGGTGGAACTACAGGCACCCCCACAACACCCGGCTATTTTTTGGTTGCAGTTGTCATTGTTGTTTAGCATACCCGGGCTAGGTTCCAACCTGCCAGCTTTGGTGTATGTGGTCAGCACTCTACTCACTGAACTACTGAGTGCCAAGCCTAGGTTTTTGTTAAGCAAGTGTCTTTGCACCCTGGAAAAGGTGAGAAGTTATGACCCCAGCTCTTAAGCATGTGAGAGAAAGACACCTTGGATACTAGCACCTATACTACCAGGAGACAACCATGAGAGTCACAGGGTGCTGCCATGTGAAGAGGAAGGTGTCATGATGGTCAGCTGGGCCTCAAGCAGTACACTGACCTCTTTTAAAAAATTCTTTAAAATTTATTTTTATCATTTTATTTTAGAGCCAGGGTCTCTTTTTGTCATCCATGTTAGAGTCCAGTGGCATGATCATAGCTTGCTGTAACCTTGAACTTCTGGACTCCAACAATCTTCCTGTTTTAGCCTCCTGAGTAGCTGCAACTACAGGCAAATAGAACCACGCCTGCCTAATTTTTAATTTTTTTTTTTTAGAGATGGGGTCTTGCTATATTGCCCAGGCTGGTCTCAAACTTGTGGCCTTAAGTGATCCTCCTGTCTTGGCCTCCCAGAGTGTTGGGATGACAGACATGAGCCACTATGCCTGCCTGCACTGACCTTTGGAGGGACTTGGGGATGGTTCTCTCACTCTGCCCCTTGTGGTCTGAGAGAAGGTGTGAGAACCCAGACTCTAACCAGCCGCTTGAGGCTCATTTCCCTTAGACATCCAGGAAAGATGAGTGTCCCTTCCCATCACTCCTCTTAAGCCACAAAGGGAACCGCCCATCTTTTCAAGAGGGCAGGACTCTGCCTGTGCTGCAGAGAAGGGTCCAGAAGGGCACTCTCCCCGCGGGGCCCTTGGTGGCTCCCTTCCTGGACCACACCCAAGCTCAGGTGCCTCTCTCTCAAGGCGTGCCCCAGCTCCCCAGGTTGAATATGGTCATTTGTTTCTGTTTTAGGACCATCTTCCTCATCGTGCTGTTTTCTCAGTACCTGAAAAACATCGTGGTGCCGCTGCCCGTTTACGGAAGAGAGAAGAAGTGCCACACTGCCAAGTTCTACCTGTTTCAGGTGTTCCCTGTAAGCAGCAGCCCTCCACTCTCTTCCACTCGCTCATTTCAAGGCTTTCCGGGAAACTCTCCTTTGCCCCCACCTGGGTGTGGCGCGGTGTGGGCGGGGCCGGGCGCGTGCGCGAGGGGCGGGGCGGGCGCCTGCGGGGCGGGGCGGGGCGGGCGCGTGCGCGAGGGGCGGGGCCGGCGCCTGGGGGGCGGGGGGGGGGCGGGGGGCGGGCGCGTGTGAGGACGGCTCCCTGCAGGTGCTGTTGGCCCTCTGCATCTCCTGGCTTGTCTGCTTCGTGCTCACGGACACCAACGCCCTCCCCACGGTCCCCTCGGCCTACGGGTACCTGGCCCGCACTGACACCAAAGGCAGCGTCCTGAGCCAGGCCCCTTGGTTTCGCTTCCCTTACCCAGGTGATGAGAAGAACGAGCCCCTTCTTGCTTGGGACACAAGTTTGCTGGAAGTGTCCAGGAGCCCAAGGGTCTGGGTGGAGAATTGAACAGGAATGAGAAGAGAAAGGATAGGCCCCAGCGAGTCTGTATGGGACTCCTGGGAAAGGAAGGAGGCCTAGTGCTAGGAGTCCCCGGGGAGTGGGCTCAAAGGCTGTGGCTCTCAGGCTTAGCTCAGAGCTGGGCATATCCCTTGCCTGCACATCCCTCAGAACCCAACCACCTGAGGGTGGAGGAAAGGAAGAGAGAGAGGGCCTGGAGCCCTAGCCAGACTTTGGGTCTCCTCCTGGATCTGGTGGCCTAGGGAGACCTCTTCCTGTGGTTCTTGGCTCAGGCTGTATAGGTGACTGGGTTTCAGGAAGAGACAGCTTCTGTACTATGGACCTATGGCTCCCTTAAGACTCTCAGCTCCCCAAAAGCTTTAAGGACCTGCTAAAAAGAGACCCATAGGTGGCTCTTTCTGTGCACAGTGACCTCAATTTCTGGCCATCTGAATCACTCTTAGGGAGGAACAGTAAGGCAGGAATCTAAGCCAATGCCTCTGCACATTTGTGAGGGTTGAAAGACACATTGCCAGTCTTAAAAACCTTCCAGGTGCCCTCTCCCAAAGAAATTGTTTGGGCCTTAGCATCTTCTTCCGTTATGAATTAACAATCCCTCTGCATTGCATCTGCAGGACAGTGGGGCGTCCCCACCGTCAGCCTGGCAGGGGTCTTCGGGATCATTGCAGGGGTGATCTCCTCAATGGTGGAGTCAGTAGGTGATTATTACGCCTGTGCCCGGCTGGTGGGGGCCCCACCCCCTCCGAAGCATGCCATCAACCGTGGCATTGGCATTGAAGGCCTTGGCTGCCTCCTGGCAGGAGCCTGGGGGACAGGGAATGGCACCACCTCCTACAGTGAGAATGTCGGGGCTCTGGGCATCACCAAGGTAAGCCTGTTGAGGGCAACTCTTGGGGTGGCTGGGTGCCTGAATCCTCTACCCCATGTGTTGGTTTCCTCTCACTGCCATAAGAGATTATCACAAACTTAGTGGCTCCAAACAACCCAACTTAGAGGTTGGATGTGGGTCTCATGGGGCTAAAATCAAGGTGTTGACAGAGCTGCATCCCTTCCTGGAGGCTCTAGGGCAGCGGTTCCCAGCCTGTGGGTCATGACCCACAGGAACTGTATTAAAGGGCCGTGGCATTAGGAAGGTTGAGAACCACTGCTCTAGGGGAATCTGTTTCCTCACCTTTTCCATCAGCTAGAGGCTGCCACATCCCTGGGCTTTTATTCCCCTTCCTCCATCTGCAGAGCCAGCAACATCGCATCTCTCTGAACAGTATTCTGAAGTCCTATCTCGCCTTGCCCACAGCCAGGAAGGGTTCTCCGCCAATAGGATTCATGTAGTTAGACTGAGCCCACGTGGATCATCCAGGATTCTCTCCTGTGTCCAGGTCCTTAAGCACTTCTGTCAAGTCCCTTCTGCCATGCAAGGTAACATACACATCTTCACAGGTTCAGGGATTAGGGCCTGACTCCTTTGAGGGAGCCAGGGTTCTGCCTTCCACATTTAGCCTCCTTGGGTTGTGGAAATTCCACAGACAGAACTTCTACTGGCACTGGTAGGTGACAGTGGCTTTCTGAACCCTGAAGAGAAAAAAATCCTTGCTTCCTGAAGTTTAGGAGGGGGATTTTTAATTTTTTTTTGAAATAGAGTCTCACTATGTTGCCCTTGGTAGGGTGCTGTGGCAGTCACAGCTCACAGCAACTTCAAACTCTTAGGCTTAAGCGAGTCTCTTGCCTCAGCCTACTGAGTAGCTGAGGCACCCCCCACAATGCCTGGCTATTTTTTGTTTTGTTGTTGTCATTGTTATTTAGCAGGTCCAGGGTGGGTTCGAACCTGCCAGCCTCAGTGTATGTGGCTGGTGCCCTAACCTCTGAGCTACAGGCGCCGAACTGTAGATGGGAGATATTTTAGCTCAGCCCCCAGCCTCAGGTGTTATCCAAACCTCATATTCAGGAGCATCTTGACCAGCTCCACCTGGTGTCCAAGGGCTGCTCACACTCAGTGGTCTCTATAAAGTGTAGCACATGTCCTATCCTGTCTTCTCCTCCTGAAACCCTTGTCTTAGTGAGTCCACACGGTCACCCATGCCACCCATACCTTCTCCTGGTCCTGGGCCCTCGCCAATGGATTCTGTTTGCTCAACATCCTCACCTCCCTTCCCATTCTCTTTTCTCCATTCCCAGGTCCACAACTATATCGTCTCTCACCTGGACACGGCAATGGCCCCTAACATTCCCTTTTCCTAGGATCTTATTCATCTCCATCTACTACCACATGACTGCCCAGGGATCTTTCCAGAACCCAATTCTAGTTAGGTTAGTCTCTGCTTAAAATCTCTTGATTGGTTTCCATTTTCCATAAAAAAGTTCCGTGAAGTCATCAGAATTCTTCAGGATGGCACTTTCCAATGTGACTTAGAAAAATTAGTATTATATAATATTGTTTTTGGCTGGGCACGGTGGCTCATGCCTGTAATCCTAGCACTCTGGGAGGCTGAGGTGGGTGGATTGCCTGAGCTCACAGGTTTGAGACCAGCCTGAGCCACAGAAAGACCTCATCTCTAAAAATAGCCGGGTATTGTGGTGGGTGCCTGTAGTCCCAACTACTTGTAAGAAAATCTCTTGAGCCCAAGAGTTTGAGGTTGCTGTGAGCTGTGACACCACAGCATCTACCAAGGGTGACAAAGTGAAACTGTGTCTCAAAAAAATGTATTGCTTTCCACATGCCTCAGTTTATCTTTGCATTGGTTCCCAGCACAGGTTCCATGAGCTTTGGCAAAATAGATTCCCATCCAACACACAGTCCACTTTGCATTTCCCATAGCTCCTCCCGGGTTCCGAAGGGCAGTCTGGTAGCATTGCAGAATCAGCTCTGTCCACATCTGTGCCCTGTGTGATCTCTAGCACACAGGGGAGCTAAAATCTGTGAGCAAATAGCTAAGCTGGCACCTCCCCCTGTATCAAGTCCTGTGTCCTGTGACACTGAACTCTTTGATAGATACCTGAGGGTTCAAAGCCTTTAGGGCAGGTGTCTGGAACGTTTTCCCATAGAAGGGGCACCGAATGACACAGAAATACAGCAGGAGAGGACTATATCAGTGTAACATGGCAAATATTTCCTTTCCTGATGAAGAGGGCAAATCCCATGCAGAACAGAACATTGTATTTCAATAAACAGAACAAACATTTATTTGATGTATCATTTCTAAAGTAAGCTCCTTTAGAGGGGAGGGAAGGAGTAGGAAGGAAAGATACTAGACACAGACAGAGCAAGCTACAAATTAAGTAGGAGACCTAAGACTCACCTGAAGCATGCACAGGTGCAAAGACCACTTGCTTCTGTGGACTCACACCGCCCCCTTGTGGCCTTTCAGGTATTGCTTCATGTTGCATGTCTGCAAGGATGAGCTCCAACAAGAACCACTTACTGGTTCTCCCATGTAGAGGAGCCAATGGGGCTGAAAGCCAGAGATCTCCTGTCACCTCTCTAGGATGTCATGACTTCCAGCCCAGATGTCAGTCCTGTAGCCACAAGAGGCCTAGGACTGCATGATAAGTGCTTGTGGCAGCAGGAAAGGGCGATGCCTGCCAATCCTTATGAGACTGCCAGCATGGTTGGACCTGACAAATTGATCTGTTGTGCTTGTAGTCATGCCTTGGTTCCAATAGTTGATTGTTAGGGTTGTAAACAAACAAAACACATTCTGTGGATGTGGTGAGAATTTCTAACAAAGGCAGTTAAGTAAATAAGGTCTTATGCTGGAAAGAAAAAACTAGGCAAACGCCAAATCTATTAATTGATTGTTGCATTAGTGAACTTTAGTTGACATTAGAGTATCTTTTTACAAAATGCTAATTGTGGTAAAAGACAGCTAACATAAAATGTACCATTGAAACCATTTTATAGTATACAGTTCAGTAGTGTTAAGTACATTCATGTGCAACCATCACAACCATCTCCCGAGCTCTTTTTCATCTTGCAAAACTGAAATTCTGAGTGTATAAACAATAGCTCCCCATTTCTTTCTCCCCACAGTTCTTGGCAGCTACTATTCTGCTTTCTGTCCCTATGAATGTGACTATCCTGGGGACCTCCTATAAAGTAGACCCACAGTATCATTTCACTGAGCATAATGTCTTCCGGGTTCATCCATATTGCACAAGTGTCAGAATTTCCTTCTTTTTTTTATTTATTATTTTTTTTATTATAGATAAAAATATGCACCATAGATGTGGCCCAACCCATCACCCTCCCTCCACCCAAACCTCCCCCCTCCCTTCCCCTTCCTTGGTCCTTTCCTTATAGTCTTGTGGTATAGTTGGGTTATAGCCTTCAT
>CAUYPK010054437.1:0-27708 GCA_963574355.1 Loris lydekkerianus | reverse complement strand
TCTTCTTTGAAAGTCTAATAAAACTCAGGTATGAAGCCATCCGGACCAGGGCATTTTTTTGTTGGGAGATTTTTTATTGTTTCTTTGATCTCAGTGCTTGAAATTGGTCTGTTCAGGAGATCTATTTCATCTGGGCTAAGTCTAAGGAGAGGGTGTGATTCCAAATATTGATCCATTTCCTTCACGTTGTCAAATTTCTGGGCATAAAGTTTCTGGTAGTATTCAAAGATAATCTCTTGTATCTCTGTGGCATCACTTGTTATTTCCCCTTTATCAGTTCTGATTGAGGTTACTAGAGATTTTACTTTTTTATTTCTAGTTAGTCTGGCCAGAGGTTTATCTATTTTATTTATTTTTTCAAAAAACCAACTCCTTGTTTCATTAACTTTCTCAATGATTCTTTTGTTTTCAATTTGACTGATCTCTGATTTAATTCTGGATATTTCTTTGCTTCTCCTGGGTTTAGGCTTAGATTGTTCTTTTTCCAATTCCATCAGAAGGCTTGTGAGTTTGTTGATTCACTCTCTGTTTTTTGAATGTAGGTTTCTAAAGCAAAAAATTTTCCTTTTGCTGTATCCCATAGGTTTTGGTAACTTGTGCCTTCATTATTGTTATACTCAAGGAAGTTAATGGTTTCCTTTTTTATTTCTTCACACACCCACTGTCATTCAGCATAAGGTTGTTTAACTTCCATGCCTTTGTGTGAGGTTGAACATTTTTGTTGGAGTTAAGTTCCACTTTTACTGCCTTGTGGTCTGAGAAGATACAAGGTAGAATTTCAATTCTTTTGATTCTGTTAAGGTTTGTTTTGTGTCCTAGGATATGATAAATTTTGCAGAATATTCCATGGGGTGATGAGAAGAATATATATTCTTTATCTTTGGGATGGAGTGTTCTATAAACATCTATCAAGCACAGTTGTTCTAGGGTCTCATTTAAATCTCTAATATCTTTGTTTAATTTCTGTTTCGAGGATCTGTCCAGCTCTGAGAGAAGGGTGTTGAAGTCCCCCACTATTACGGTGTTATAGGATATCATATTGCTCAGACTAAACAAGGTCTGTTTCAAGAATATGGGAGCATCTAAATTTGTTACATAAATATTTAGAATTGAATTGTCTTTTTGTTGTATTTTTCCCTTGACCAACATGAAGTGACCATCATTGTCCTTTTTGACTTTAGTTGCTTTAAATTCACATGTATCTGAAAATAAGATTGCAACCCCTCTTTTCTTCTGAATTCCGTTTGCCTAAAAAATTGACTTCCAACCCTTAACTCTGAGTTTTAATTTGTCTTTTGACATGAGGTATGTTTCCTGCAGACAGCAAATAGATAGCGTGTGTTTTTTAATCCAATCAGCCAATCTATGCCTCTTCAGTGGGGAATTCAAGCCATTGACATTTATTGAGATAACTGATAATTGTGGTAAGCATTCTATCAATCTTGTTTTGTGAAAGTCCATTGCTTAGTTTGTCTTTTGCATCATTGTGGAAACCAGGTTCTGTTCTTTAATTTCTGGGTGTTTACTTAGCTAAAGGTCCATTGTGATGGTCAGTGTGTAGAACAGGTTGAAACATTTCCTATAAAGCTGGTCTTGTTGTGGCAAACTTCCAAAATGTTTGCATATCCATGAAAGATTTGATTTCTCTGTTAATTTTAAAGCTTAGCACAGAGGGATACAGGATTCTGGGCTAGAAGTTGTTCTGTTTAAGTAGATTAACGACAGATGACCTTTGTCTTCTGGCTTGAAAAGTTTCATTAGAAAAGTCTGTGGTCACCCTGATAAATTTGCCCTGTAGGTCAGTTGGCACTTACTCCTGGCAGCTTGCAAAATCTTTTCTTTTGTCTTGACTTTGGATAGATTCTCATCACAATGTGCCTTGGAGAGGCTCTATTTGAAATGAGGCAACCAGGAGACTGATATCCCTCTGAAAGGAGTGTGTCAGAATCTTTGGTGATATTTGGGAAATTTTCATTTATAATATTCTCTAGAATGGCTTCCATTCCTCTGGGGCATTCTTCTTCACCTTCTGGGATACCTATAACTCATATGTTTGAACGCTTCATTGAGTCCCATAATTCTGTCAGTGAACGTTCTGCTTTCTCTCTCTGCTTTTCTGCCTCTTTAACTATCTGAGTTATCTCTAGAGCTTTATCCTCTACCTCTGAGATTCTTTCTTCTGCATGGTCTAATCTGTTGTTGATACTTTATTGCATCTTTAAGTTCCCTCATTGACTGCTTCCGTTCCTTCAGCTCTGCTAGATCCTTTCTATATTCTTTTATCATCCATCTTTTATTTGATTCTGTTTTTTTTTTTTTTATTTCCTTTTGGTTATTTTCCACTTTGTCAGCAATTTCCTTCATTGTTTTTCCATTGTTTTCCACTTTCTCAGCAATTTCTTTCATTGTTTTTGGATTGTTTTCCATTTGCTCAGCAATTCCTTTCATTTTTTTCATCATCTGTATTTTAAATTCCCCTTCTGTCATTTCTAACATTTCTTTATAGGAGGAGTTCTCTGCTGTAGCTACCTTGCAACCCCTAGAAGGGGTTACTCGGGACTGGCATTTCATGTTATCAGGATTTTTCTGCTGATTCTTCTTCCTGAGTGCTTTCTTGTATCTGTTTCCTTGCCCTAATTATCCTTTCACTTCTTCTTTAAAGTTTTAATGAGTTCTTTTGGTACGGGACCAGAAGGATGAGAAAATTGAAGAGCAAGAAAGGAAAAAATATTTTAAAAAGGAAGAAAAAAGAGAAAGAAGAGAGGGTGAGTAAAAGGAAATATTGACAAAAAGAAGAATGGCACCAAAAGAAAGAAACAGGAATAATATAGGTGTATAGTAGGGTACTATGACCCAACCTTAAAGACCCCCAACCTCTGGGGTGCTGGGTTGGGTGATTCCCTTGAGGTCAACAGTTCTTTGACAGCCGGATCAGACACAGTACCCCTCCTCCACCAGGTAGAGAAGAAAGCCACAAATACTATAAATCAAACCAAAACAAACAAGCAAAAATCCTTATGGGATAACATTGAGGGGGAGACAAATAATAGGGGCAGAAACACTGGCAAAAATGAAATTCTAATTGTTAAAGAGGGCAAAAAATGGAAAATTGTATTTAAACTAGAATAGTGGGAAAAAAAGAGAGAAAGAAAAAATAAACAAAAAGAAAAAAAAAAAAAAAAAAGAAAGAAAAGGTTACCAAGGAAAAAATGTTGAAATTAAAAAAAAAAAAACCCAAAACCAAAGAACCAAACAGCATGATCTAATCTGTTATCTTGCTGAATATTGTCCGGGCAACAGGTGATCTTCTGAGGTATAAAATGTTAATCACAATATTGATACAGCTGTACGAGATGGAGACTAGAGGCCTCTGCTGATCTCTCAGACCACCCCAGGCTTGGGAGCCCAAAAGTCTCCTCAGCCCACTTAAAAGACACTCCAAACTAGGAACCTTGGCCAAGCAGAAGCTTTCCAAGGAAAGCACTTATCCCTGGGATCTCTCCCAGCATGGCTGCCTGCTTATCCAGTGCACCAAGTCCAGTCTCCCAATATGCCCCTGAGGGTCAAGGCTGTTAATCTGCCACACTTGGATCTCCGTAGTTCCCCAGCATCTCAGTCCTCGCCACTGGGCAGCTCAGTCATTAGATTGCTCACCCAAGGTCTCCCAGCTGATCTCCATGCTGCAACACACAGGGGCAGCTCTCCCACACCAGCTGTGCCGGCAGCACACAGCTGAACGATATTAGCTCCTTTCTGGCTCAGTGGCTCAGACCACGGCCCCAGACAACGCCCAGAGTCGTCTGCACACACCAGCCCAAGATCTCCCAAGGCAGTTCAATCAAGTGCCCAAGTGCAAGAAACCAAAACAGCCCACAGGTAAGGCTTTTCCTGCTTGCAGTCTTGCTGTTGCTATGGGTACAGCTGCAGGCAGCCTCCGACTGAACAAACGCACCTACAACTTGCCAGTTTTCCACCACTTCTGTCCTCCTCAGGGTGTCCAGACATCTCTCACCAGCTTCCTGTGTCACCAAAGGGAAGCCTCTGGGCAAAACCCTCCAGCCAGAGATGCCTGGGGTCTTCTCTCACCACTCTCGCTGTACCCGGCTGCACACAAGCTGTTACTCGGCCACCATCTTTCTCCAGCTGGCAATATGTATACTTTTTTAGACATGTTATTGTACAATTAACAAAGTAAAGTATAAACATAACTTTTATATTCACTGGGAAAGAAAAACTCCACATGACATGCTTTACTGTGACATTTACTTTATTGTGATATTTGCTTTAGGGCAGTGGTCTGGAACCAAACCAGCAATATCTTCAAGGTATGCCCGTATATGAAAGGTAAACAGATATAGCATAACCACCAAGGACATTTAAGAGTTTGAAGAACTGAAAGAACAAATTGCCATTAAACCAAGCATTAAACCAAGAAATGCATTTCCAGAGGAGCCTTTACTGTAACTCTACCTCAGCAAAAGAAAGGGCAGATTCAATTAATACTCCAATTTCCAGAAATGCAGGTCCTGTACTAAATAAGGCGTGTCTTTACTTCCACAATAATTCAAAGGAGCATAATAAAGGGTGTCGCAAAAGTTAACCATAAAGTCACTATAAGTAAAGAAAATGGGAAATTGTAGTTAAATGTACCTTTTAGCATTTTAAAAGCATCGACGCTGGGTGTGGTGGCTTACATCTGTATTCTAGCACTTTGGGAATCCAAGGTAAGAGAATCACTTGAAGCCAAGAGTTCAAGATTTAGGCAACATAGTGACTCAACAATTTTTTTAAAAAAATTATCCAGGCATAGTGGTGCATGCCTATAGTCCCAGCTACTCGGGAGGCTGAAATGGGAGCATTGCTTGAGACTAGAAGTTTGAGGCTGCAGTGATCTATGATCACACTATTTCACTCCAACCTATGTGAGAGAGTAAGACCCTGTCTCTTACAGAAATTTTTTAGAAGCATTTAAAACACAATAAAAGCATTGTATCAGCAATGTTTGAACCCACATATACAGATATTATGCTAAAAATTCTGTTTCTTAACCTTAAGGAAACTCTCATAACAAAAAGAAAACATCTCTTTGCTGATAATAATACATTCTTTTGAATTTGTGCCAACATAACGATATACAAGTTATAACAAAGTCTGATACTATATTACTTTAAATGTATATAACTTTTCTTCTGGCTTAAAATTCTACACAAAGACCATGATTAAAAAATAAAACTTGAATTACATATAATTTTCCCCATTCAACAGGTAGTGAAACAAAATGACCTGTCCAAGGTCATAGTTTAAATACAGGGCAGAAATTTCCCACCTACTTTCCCCAAACCTCTCTATCAACTGAATAGAATTCCACAGGTCTAGCCAAACTCCACAGCTTCAGAACCAGGAAATCTCACAGTGTTATTTATCTGTGGTACTAGAGTATCCAAACTATCAGGTGATTTGAAAAGGTTTAAATTCACCTTAATAATGAATTATTAGATTTATATTCCTCTATATAGTGAGTCTAAGGGTGATACCAAATTCACTATCATCATCTACAAACATCCACTGGGCACTTACTCTATGCAGTAGAACTATCTAAAGAAATATAAAATTTAAAGCCATATTATAATGAAGCATAAAATCTCATCCTAGAGAACACATTCATAAAGACCAAAACAACAGAAAAAGGTTGTGACTGCCAAGCATCAGAACAGTAAACCCATTCCCTGAAAAATTATTTATTAAACAATAAAAGGGGGTAGAGCATGGTAGTTAAGGGCATAAACTCAGAGACTCTGCTTTTCCTCATCAATTTGCTAAGCCCACGATCCCAGTCAAATTATTAACTCTCTCTGTGCCTCTGTTTCTTTGTAGGAAATAAAAAATATGCATATAAGCTGAGCATGGTAGCTCACGCTTATAATCCTAGCACTCTAGGAGGCCAACACAGGAGGATCCCTTGAGCTCAGGAGTTTGAGACCAGCCTGAAATAAGAGTGAGACTCCTTCTCTACTAAAAATAAAAAAATTAGCCAGGCACTGTGGAGAGTGCCTACAGTCCCAGCTACTCAGGAGGCTGAGGCAGGAGTATCACTTGAACCCAGAAGTTTGAGGTTGCTGACACCACAGCCCTCTACCAAGGGTGACAGAGTGAGACTCTTGCCTCATTTAAAAAAAAAAAAATGCTGTTAGTGCAGACATAACTATAAGCTTTCACTATATTTACTATGAAATGAGAATGGGGGAAAACAACAAATGAACCAAATAAGCAATTTAAAAAGTCCTTTATAAAGGTAAAGGATAATAATAAATTGTAAAACTTTTATAAGTATACAAAAAAAGTACATGACATTAAAACCTTTATTTGGATCACTTGTGTCCCACCAAAATAGACAAAAAAAAAAACCTTCAAGTAATTCGCATACCCTTCACTATCTCTTAGAAAAAAAATCTTACATGTAATACAGTATCAAAAGTGCAAAAAGAAAACACACTGTACCTGGAGACCTAATTTCTGAATGCCCAATATAAGCACATCCCCACTTTTGCAACTACTCATATTAATTTCTTAAAAGACTATACAACTCCTAAACTGTCTCAAATGTAGTATACCTTCTTTCTCCTGCCGTGATCACAATCACTCCATTATGATGTCCTGCATGTTGCTCTCTGTACCCATTTATGGTAAATATGACCCAAAGTACTCCCAATATGTTTTCATATTGCACACTTCAACCAGTGTGATCCCAGTTATGGAATCCCACCATCTTTACCCTCAGTCACAGACTCACTAACAGTATCCACTCCTCTATGCCGGTACAGTTTCAGTATCTGGCATATCTTCTTCCTGTTCACTACTATTCCTATCATTTTGGACAACTTGAACATCCTCTAAATGACCCAGGCATTTAATTCCTTGGCTTCTCTTCCAATAATCTCTTGCCCCATTCCACTTAGGTCTCCCACTCTAATTCCTTCAACCTTCAATACTGTCATTATCACAGTAAATAAACTCCTCTGGAATCTGTTTCTAGCATCCCACTGTCTGAACACCTCTTCCTCTCCTTTCAGATGACTTGCACTAAGTATCACCACTCATTCCTTTGACCTCACAAGGACTACCCATCCACTGATCCTACCACCTTCTCCTATTTATCAACCTCTCAAAGTCCTTACTTTAATCAAGCATAGACTATAACATCTAAAATTATAATCAATCCTTTGCAATACACTTAACTCACTGGCTCCTTTCCAGTTATACCACCTAAACTATCTGTGGCTGAAGTCATCTATCCACCAGTCCATGACTATATCTGAGCAGCTGGATTTTGTGTAAGAAAAACATCTCCTAACCTAACTAACTGAATTCACATTAAAATTATCACTACAGATCTCAGATGAGCACTTGACACTGCCAGATATTCTTTCTATAATTTTTAAGTAAATTAATTTTCCATTCTCTGAAAGAACTATTTCATACTTTCTTCTCTCTCCTTGGCTAAAGTGAAAGAAACATCCCTGCTCTTATCTAGAATCAATCTCTTCCTTCCTTCCACTTGTGTTCCATATCTCATTCCCTAATCCCTACTCAAGTACTTCAGTTCTACAATTATCCCCTTTTTCTCACAAAATAAATTTCTTCCTCTCCTGAATCATTCTTATTGACATAAGAGGTTGGACAACTAAGTTTGCAAATTCACCCTAGAAAAAGTACAACATACCTCACTGCTGACTATCACTATGGTCACCTTTGAGGTACTCCCCTTGGGAAGCTATGTCCCAAAGCCGGAGGCTAATCCACCCTTCAAAGCAATTTTGGAACTCATTTTCTAAAATGGCCATAGAGCTGTTGTCATATGAAGTTTGTGAACTTGTCCTAGAGAAGGTGCTTTGAAGGGTGAACTCTATAGACCCTAGCATTGATGCACAGCTTTCCAAGGTGAGTATTTTGAAGGTGACCATAGTTATATTCAACAATGAGGTATGTAGCACTTTTTCTAGGATGATTTCACAAACTTAAAGGTCTCACCTCGTACAAACATGCCTTAATATTAACCACCATCACTGAAAGAAAACTTGACTCTATATTCCTTTCCAGCTACCACCCAATTTCTCTGCTCCCATTCACAGCAAAATTCTTGAAGCAAGAGTCATCTATACTCCTGTCTTCACTACCTTAGCTCCCAGTCTCCCTTTAACTCATTCTGACCAAGCTTTTATTCCTTACTTTCCAACAAAACAATTCTTAAGAATTTTACCAAAGTGCTCAATCTTGCCAAAGCAAATAGTTAACTAAGAGAGATGAATTCTCTGTCCTCATCCTACACGACCTCTTCACAGCATTAACTGTCCACTTCCTCCATCAGGGAACACTGTATTCTCTAGGGTTATGTGACCTCACACTTACCTGGTTTTCTTCCTACCTGTCTGCTCTTTTTCCATTTCTTTGCCTTTTTTTTTTTTTTTTAACCTTCTCTCATTATAGTCTACTCATTTCCATTTATTTTCCTGGCTCTTTCTCCTCTGTGAAACATCTAAAAGTTGAAGTGTTCCAGAGTTATTTCCTGGGTACTCTTCTCTCGTCATAAATGATATCTAGTATATATGGCTTGAAATATGATTCTCAACCACCTAACCAGTAACTCCAGATGTATGTCTAAAGACATTTCAAGCATAAACATATCCAAACAGAATTTCTGATTCTTTCATCCTGTTCTATCTGCCAAGTATTCCTATTTCACTAAATATCATGCCATCCACCAAGTTGGCTCAGGACAAAAACCTAGGAGACTTTGTTGATTTCTCTCTTCTTAAATCCTCCCATCTAATTTATACCAAGACTAACTAACTCCACATCTAAAATACATGCCAAAATATATCCACTTTTTTGCCATCTCCACTGCTATAGGCCACTGTCACTATTACCTGAAGGACACTGCCAAAGCCTCCCAATTGGTCTCCTGCATTCCACTATTGATCCTCAAACTTCACCCACCCCTTCTTCTCCAAAATGTATGCTCTATGGAATAGCTAAAAAAATCTCTTTAAAATGGAAATTAGCTAATTTCACACCCTTGTTCATGACCCAATGGTATCTCATGTTAAACAGCAGTCTCACCATAGGCTTGAAGACCCTACATGAACTGATCCCTGCCAAACTCCCCAGCTTCCTATCAATTTACCTCTCTCTACTTTCTTTCCTTCCAACAAGCCAAGGTCGTTCAGGTCACAGGACAACCGTATTTGTCTCCTCTACCAGAAACTCTGTTTTCCCAGATCTTCCTATGGCTGCCTCCAAGCCCAATGTCACCTCAGAAAGACTCTCACTGCTAAAACGATCCCTATTCCTAATAGACCAAGTGCTCTACTTGTGCCAAAATAGCCAAAATTCTTATTAGCAACTGATCTGTGTTTTAAAAGATCTTATCTATCAGACAATATCTTCTCTTTAGAGAGGCATTTTTAACCATCCAATCTAAAGTTAGTGGCTCTGATTTTTTTCTCATAGTGACTTAAGCTGGATTGTCTCTTAGCAACTCATCACCATTTTCATCACTCTATGCTCTTCCCACAGACTAGAAATCCATGAACTCCATTTTCTAAAATCTGTATCAGCAAGGCTCCAGGGTTGCTTGTACCTCTAGAGAAGTATCTGCAAAGGCTTTGGAAGGCAAGAGGCCAGTAAAATCACTACTGCTCTTTCCGTAGCAAAGAACAGGATGTGGGCATTAGCAGATGACAGGAGGCTTCCCTCATGGCTTTAAGGTGTTCTGTGAATCACCTACTCTAACAGTGAGACCACCGGAAACAGCAACAGCACGTTTTCTATAATACCTGCTCTTCCTGACTTCCTGAATGTGCCAGTTTCCCTTCCCTTGCTGCCCCGACCCTCTCACAGGTTTATAAGCCTATAATTACCCATATTAAACTCCTAATGGCTTGAAATATCTATCGTGGTTTTGTTTTCCTGACTAGACCTCAATTGGTATACATCCTGCTCTTTATAGCTCTTTTATCAAAATCAATAATCTAATACTTGTTAATTTTTATGTTTAATATCTGTCTCCCCTTAGGGATCACATCTGTTATGCTTATTATTGTATGCCAAACCCTGTGTTTCATAGTAAATACTGGTTGAATAACTATAACTAACACTATGGAAATATACTTCCAACCACTATGATATATAACAGAACCAACTCTGAAAATTTCTCTATAATCTACCACAGTCTCAGCTCATTAAAATAAAAAAGTAACAGCTCTTGGGCTTTGCCTTCCTGAGTTCCTTTGCTTATTCACACCCTTCAGGGCTTTGGAATTGCGCTTCATTTTTACCTGGCGCCGTACACCTCCTCCTCCTCCACTAAAATGACACAACCAGGAACTCGCAGACTGACTTTCCACTTTGGACCCATAAGATTGCCTACTTTGTGATTAATATGAAATGAAGTTATCCCTGTAACAAAACCAATATTGCAATCTGAGTTTCTGATCAAAAGATTTGACTCTTATTTAAAATTTTCTAGTGACTATTGTTATAAAACTCATATAATCAAAAGTAATATGTTAAAAATGTGCTCTTAAATTCATTTAAACAAGTGTTCAATACGGGAACATGAAACCTTCCAGTAGAATTCAAAGCAAGTATAAAATTGATCTCAATTACTGTTTAGTTTTACAGAAAATTCCAATTTATCCCGAGAACTAAAATACTTTCAATGAAAATTTACACATCACAGAAAATGGGCATTTATTTGTTCACCAAATTCAAAGTCATTTAAATAAATTACACAGTGTTAGAAGACAGCAAGAGCCATGAAAAGAACAAAAAGTAGAGCAGGATAAAAACTACTGGAAGTAGAAGAGGGAGTGCGGTGGAGCAGGAGACCACCTAGGACAGAAAGGATCCTGTAAGAACTTTGGCTCTGACGCTGCATGAAATGAGAAGACCCTGCACAGTTCAGGCAGAGAAGTGGTGTGACATAAATTACTTATTTTAAGGATCACTCTGGCTGTCATGTGACCACAGGGACAAAGGCAAAAGCAGGTAAACTAATTCATGAGCTAGTACGATAATCAATGGAAGGGAAGAAAGTGACGATAGTGAAGGGAGTAAAAAGTGCACAAATTATTGCCAAGAAAACAGAATCTACAAAGTAGCGCCAAAAGGTGAATAATCAAGAAAATGCGTTTGTAAACCACAGTAAAATACTATTTCACATTTGAATTTAATTTTAAAGTCTGACAATACCAAATGTTCACAAACATGTAGAAAAACTAGATTTTCACACTGCTGATAGCTGTGTAAACTGTACAACGTCTCTGGAGAACCATTTGGCATTTCCTAGTAAAGTTAAACATGTGCATGCCTTACGACCTGACAATTCTACACTAGTCACACATCCCAGACAAATCCTGACTTGTGTGCACCAGAAGACCTGTACATGAATATTATGGTGTCACAATTTCCCATAGGAAAAAAACTGGAAACCACACATGTGTCCATTAACAGTAGAATATATAAGTAAAATGTAGTATAGTCAGTCATGCAATGGAACACTACACAACAATGGATAGTAAATTATAATTGTGTGTATTAACATGGATGAATATCATTTTTAACATAGACATGATGTTAAATGAACAAAAAAATAAGTTGAAAATAACAAATACATAAATTAGAAATCTTGTACCCTTTTGGTGGGCATATATATGATGCAACTGTTATTGAAAATAGCAAAAAGTTTCCTCAAAAACTTAAGAATAAAACTATGATAGAACTTCTGGATAAATATTCAAAAGAATAAAACTATGATAGAACTTCTGGATAAATATTCAAAAGAATTCAAAGCAGGATATTCAAGAGATATCTGCATACTCATCTTCATTGCAGCATTAATGTAACAGCTGAGAGGTAGAAGCAAACCAATTATCCACTGGTGGATAAATAAAGTATGGTATATACATACATTGAAATATTATTCACTCTTTAAAAGAAGAAAATCCTGTCACATGCTACAACATGGATGAACTTCAAGAATATTATGCAAAGTGAAATAACCCAATCACAAAAGGACAAATACTGTACTATGTAATTCCACTCACATAAAGTATCAAAAACATTCAAAATCATAGAAACCAAAAGTTTAAAAGTGATTGTCAAAGGCAGTGGCAGAGGGGAAAAGGGAAACTAGAGTTTAGTGAATATAGTTTCAGTTTTGCAAGATGAAAAAGTTCTAGAGCTCTGTTATACAACGATGTGAATAATGCTACTGAATGGTACAGTTAAAAATGTTAAAATGGGGGCCAGGCATGGTGGTTCATGCCTGTAATCCCAGTACTTTGGGGGGCCGAGATGGGAGGATCACCCTATGCAATACAGTGAGATCTCTTCTCAATACAATAGAATAGAAATACAATAGAACTTCTGTAAGTTGACCACCCAAGAGACTGTGAGAAACTGGCCAACACAGAGAAGTTGTCAACATGAGAAACTGGACCTACTGTACTGATATGTACATGTGGTGCATGTCCAGTCTATGAAAATTAGGTCAATGTAAGGAGGTGGGTCAATGTGGGGGAGGGGTCAACTATGGAAGTTCTACTGTATCAGCCAGGCACAACGGCACACACCCATAGTCCCAGCTATTCAGGAGGCAGAGGTAGGAGGATCACTTACACCCCAGAAGTTAGAGGCTATAGTGATCTATGACTTAACCACTGTACTCCAACATGGGCAACAAAACAAGATCCTGTCTCTAAAAAAAGAAAAGAAGATAGTAAATTTAATGTCAATGTTACATGTATTTTGCCATTATAAAAAAAGTTTTTAAAAAGGCCATATACATACAATATTATAAAAAAATTACTTATATAAAATTCAAAACTAAATAACATACTGCTTAGAGAGATCCAGCAATATTTGGCAATCCATAAAGAAAAGAAACTAACAAAATTTAGAGAGATAGTCATCTTAATGAGGGAGGAGGAAAATATGACAGAAAAAGGATAAAGCCTTCAAGATTTTCAGCAATGCCCTATTTCTTTTCTTTTTTTCTTTTTTCTTTTTTTTTGACACAGAGTCTCACTTTGTCACCCTTGATGGAGTGCCATAACATCACAGCTCACAGCAACCTCCAACTCTTGGGCTTAGGTGATTCTCTTGCCTCAGCCTCCCAAGTAGCTGGGACCACAGGTGCCCACAACGCCCAGCTATTTTTTGTTGTTGTTGTTGCAGTTTGGCCAGGGCTGGATTTGAACCCATCACCCTCAGTATATGGGGCTGGCGCCCGACCCACTGAGCAGCACCCTAGCAATGCCCTATTTCTTAATGTAGGTGGTAAGTGCACAGGTGTTTTATTTGTTATCATTCATTAAGTATATTTATACACATACTTTTATATGTTAAAAAAAGAGAAATTAAAAATGTAAACTCCACCTTATAACTGCGAGACTAGGGTAACTTTTTCACAATGCTCATAGCTTTGCAATTACCTACATTCTAATATACAGAAAAAAACCAAAAAGGATTTGTAGAAAGTGAATTAATTAAAGTATGGTGACTTAGAAGCAAAGTTCTGTCCTCAATTAGACCTAGTCAAACCCAGGCTGAGCCATTTACTAGTTTTGTTTCCTTAGGCAAGTTACTTAAAGTCTCTGAACTTCAATTCCCTCATCCATAAATAGTGGACATTAACAGTGCCTACCAATTAGAATTACTATAAAGATTAAATGTGACAATGAATAAAGAGCATTCAGTACTATGCCTAGGCCACAGTAAACATTTCTGCAGGAGTAGCAGTTTTTAAAATCTGCCTAAGGTTATTCCAATACGGCTCTTGCCTACCTCCATTTGAAAGATTTTGATATTACCTGTAAGAAAGGTTAGAAAAATCCTATTCAGAGATGTAAGTCTGAAAATATTTGAATTTTTCCTGGTGTTTCTGTAGATCGTACTATTTACAAAGGCCAAAACAAAATTTTAAAAGGTCAATCAAAACTTTTAAAAGTCAACCAAGAATAAAGCTATTACGCACGCAAATCTTCAAAATTACAAATACCATTAAAGCCAACCACCCTATTTATGAGCAGATGAGTTCTAGAGGGTTTAATAAATGAGTAATACAGTATTATACCCTCAACCTCAAGCAGGAATGAAGTTAGTCATAATTCAAAAACGGAACTGTTCTTGCCTCCAAGATCATTAGAAAGCCCAGAGGGTCTGATAGACATAGTTACCACTCGTATTCTCTTTACTTTCCTGGCCAACCTCTTTGTTTAATGTATCTTAAGACTCTTAAAATAGGCCCCAAAACTGGCCTCAATTCTCCCCACAAGTGTAGGGTATCCAAAAAAGATCCTAGAGAAATGAACTGTAGTAAAAGGAAATACAGACCAGACCAAGGCTGTAAGCTGGCCAGACAGAACCAGGTGTGTCAGACTCCAGGTTTCTGGGGGAGTAATTTGCATGTTCCAGAAACTCACACAACCGTAAGTCACAAAGCTACAACAAAGCACAAGGGTTTCTTGTACATTATTGCCACTGAAAATGCTCCTCCACTCACCTTCCAGAATGTAGTTTAGGTTTATATTGCATTTCCAATCCAAAAGTGTATTGTTAACACCTCAAGAAGCATATGGAAACCATTTCCCTGATCTGTTCCTATATTAAAAATGTTTACTATAAGAGAAACAGATCTCTGAATCCAAATCTTAACAACTTATTAAAGCAGAACCTTTCAAACTTGATTTACTTACAAACATTAGTTTTTATTATTGAATTGTTTCCCCACATTTTCTCCATATTATCTGAGAACATTTGCTATTTCTTAAAGAATATTTATTCTCTCATTATTTCAATTTTTAATTATAATTCAGTATATTTTAAAATTCTAATACCTACCCAATTCATTTTGTTTTAGTAATAATTAGACTATGTTAATAAATGTTCCAAACATGAAATCTAAATAGCCAAATAATGAATAGTACTAGCTATTCATTAATTTACTGTTTGCCCTACATATGAAAGTTTCTAAAAAAGATTTTGAAAAACAAGATAGGTATCCCAAAAAGGAGAAATAGGAAGTATTATTGTATTGCTTACCAGATGCAATTCTTTTATATATTAATTAAATCATTTTCTTAGGACATCAACAAAAACAGAAATTAGAAGGTTAAGAAATTCATTTAAAATATTAACCATTTTTAAGTTCTATTTTTACTTTTGTGTATCAAGAATTTATATATTTCTAAGATTGATTTAAGGCTTTCTATTTTTAGAAGCAGATTTGAAGAATGTGTAGTTAATAAAGATTATATCCAACATCTATAGAATCATATTACAAATCAAAGTCAAAATTTTAACATAATACATATAGTATGTCTTACCTTAGCAGAGGCATAAGATTTCTTTTTAACTAGAAAAACTTGCTTATTTATAATGTATTTATTTATTTATTTATTTTTTGGACACAAGCTCACAGCAGCCTCAAACTCCCTGCCTTGTCTTAGCCAGCCTGGACTACAGGCGCCCACTACAATGCCTGGCCAATTTTTCCATTTTTAGCAGAGATGGGGTCCTGCTCCTACTCAGGCAGGTCCCTAACTCCCAAACTCAAGAGATCCATCTGCCCTGACCTCTGAAAGTGCCAAGAGTACAGGTGTGAATCACCATGCCCAACTGAGAAAAATGTAAAGAGCTGAAATCAGTCACCTCTTAAGAGTTGAAAGCAATCACCTCTTGGGAGTAGGAATCACAAAAGGAGACCTAAGATTTGTATATTCAGTCTAATCATAAATAGAAACCATCAGCGATAATCTACTCCGGTTATGATTCTGTATTAACTTTATGAAAGCTCAATTTTTTATTAATATTTTAAATATGTTCTGTCTCTTGTTGAGCTTCCTTGCCACTAGCTAGCCACTCCAGCACTAGGTACAGCACCAGTCTGTTTAGTTATATTCTAAATTCTGGCCACAACCTTCTGAACCATCAGCTCTCAATCCCTCATTACCTGTTTTGCCCCTTTGATCTCATCCTAATCTCCAATCCTTTATGTATCCTTTTTCTCCTAATTACAGCTTAGTCCTAGTTATACTTCCTTTTATAACCAGCCTAGACTCCCAAAGACCCACCACTTCAGCTATTATCACTGCTAATGTATTTATTTGCCTATCTGTTTACTTATATACATTCCCTGCCTGGTTCTACAAAGGATTTCACTTAATCTTCAAAATTCCATTCTTCACCTATAATCAAAATCCCAGTTGTAAGAATTACCTTACTTCTTACCCTCCTAGCCAAGGAATCACCAAATCCCCTCAATTTACCCCCAAATCTGTCTCAAAGCATTCCTACCTTTTCCAATTTAACTCTAATGCCTTAGTTAAATGTTCTTTTCACACTCGTTAATTCAACATAAAATAAATGCCCAAAAGTATGGGTCCTACAACCAAATAGCCCATTAACATCTATAATTTCTGATGAGCTTTATCTATATATTAGACTATTTGACAGCTAGCATGCAGTACAAAGTCAAAAGGCAATCAGCTTCACTATCTCATAAGCAGATGAGAAAGGCTTCCTTAGCAATTAAACACTGCTATTGCAAACAAAGTTATAAACAAAGGAAAGGGAAAAACATACTGAAGACTTGGATCCTCCAGAAAAAGAGAGCTACAGCAGTATCATCCATTTTAAGTGTGTAAGCATAGAACCCTCATACATAATTTCTATTTTTGAACTACAGCATCATTACAATAAATAACATGTACACATAAACTTTTCTTTGTATATATATATGTGTGTATATATACAGTAATTTAATAAAGCAAACCACTAACAACTATTATGTAACACCCTTAGGAGAGAATAAGTCAGGTTTAACTGCATCAAAAAGTAAGCAGACAGTATTCACTATTTAGTGAACTATGCATAATAGTTCACTATTTTTCATGCTAGGCAATGAGTCAAGAATCACAAACTATCACCAGGACCTGCATCAAATGTAAACCCACACAGTAAACAACTGTCATTAAAAGACAAATCCATGTGACTCTATCTCTGAAGCTTAAGCAAAAATAGTTTACATGAAGCAAAACAACTCATTAAATAACCCTGTCTAAAGCAGGCCTTTATTTTGGCAGTAATTTAATCATTTTTCCATCACCGTGGATCTAAACGGTACATTAAAATGTTATATTCTGCCAAGTGGATTAATGTGGATTGATTCAACTATGCTTATACGAACAGTGCTTCCTGGTCATTGTACTTCCAAATTACAGGTAATGATAGGTTTGGAGAAATGATTCTCTTAATTACTACTCACTATAAATTCTGAGTTTTCATTGCTTGATACCTTATACTAAGTAGGAAAGCAGATAACACAACACATTCATAAACAGGAATTTAACCAAGTAAAAGTGACTCATACAGCGTTAAGGTCTATAACCTTATTAAATCACAGTAGAGTCCAGCACACTGAATGTTTTACAGTCAAGGAAAATTAAACAAATCACTCAACCACTTTATATCCTAGTTTATTCATCTATAAAGTAAGAACACAGACTACATGCTCTCTGAGATCTCTTCAAGCATAAAGAGCCTATAATTCTAAGGAATTAATACATAAACACATGCTAGAAAATAATAAGCTATTCCTCTTTATTTGTTCACTTCAAATAATACAGGTTGTAGCTGCTGTTATTTACTAAAAGGTAAAGTACTAACTCGCAATGCAGCAATGGCCATTTCATCCTCATAAATTAATTAAAGGTGAGTAATAAAGGTAACTATCCGCATTTGAACTTCAGTAAGAAACTTCCATTAGCACCAACGAGAACTCTATAAACCTAACTCCTTAGATAGGACTTCTTTTTAAAACTTACACTAATTTATTTTAACTGGGGAAGAAGGCAATCTGAATTTGCAAAGTTTCAATGCTGAAACAGCTTTAAAAGAAAACTCTATTCTCTCATCCATTAAAATCCAGAAATTTTACCAGATGATTTATAAGGTTCCCCTCGGCTTTAAAAAGTCTATACATGATAATAGGTTATCTCTGTACAACAACTGATATCCAAACTGCCAACTGGGCTTGGAGAAACATACTGAGTTTTCTTTTTTATTTTTCTCATGAACAATTTAGTACAGCTCAATAAAAATTTCTGGCTAAATGGTAGTTGAAATTTATTTTTTGGTTTAGCATGTAGAAAAAGCATAGAGAAACCACTGAAAGAATACCTTAATTTAGTAAGGGAGGAAATAAATACCATATTGTAGAATCATTTTACCTCATATGTCTTAAAACATCTCCAATTATTTAATCTCTTCTAAAAATCTATTTGAAATTATCTACAGACCATCATAAGACAATGCACTAAAAAATTCACTAAAAATTTTCTCATCAAGATGAGAGTTAACCAACAAGTACAGTAATTACATCAAAGAATTCTATAGGGTTTTTTTTCCTCCTGAGAATTAAGAATGAGATTTCTAAACTAAGAGAGATGATTATGGTCTCCCAAACTTCAAGTCACTCACTCAAATCAAAGCAGCAATTTGCTGTGATTAGAGAGTAGATGATTGATATACTAGAAAAAGAAAAAAAAAACTGAAGAAAAATAAATTCAGTAAAATATAGGAAAAAGAAAATAGCAATATTTGATTTTTAAAGAACAATGATTTAAAAAACGCTGTAACTTACTATCAGAATTAGAATTTATCATTTCACAGACCTGGCTAGTATGATCCCACAAGTAGCCAAGACACTAATTTATACTTAGTATATGCTAAAAGTTGTCAAATCACACAAAAACAAGCACATCTAAACAAAACTATCATTTACAAAACAAGATATAAGAAGGGGAAAGTAGCCCATAACACCTTTAACTAGGGCTATATACAAATAAGGTAATAAATAAATAAATATAATAACCAGGGCAAAACATAAGATCATTCTGTAATTTTGAATATGTTTGGCACATGGTAGTACTCAATATTTATTGAATAAAGAAGTAGTGACAACTATAAAAGGAAAATACAATCTTAAAAATAAATATACAAAAAAGAAAATATAACCTAAAGTTACATTGTCACTGCTTGAAACTACCTAAATTTACTAAACAGCAACATAAATTCTTCAGAGTTATAATTTGAACTCCTAAGTGCTAAGGGTTAAAAAATAACAATGTGCAAACCTAAAAATTAGATAATCTCAAACTTTAAAGTAGAAGGTACTTCCTTTTCCTCAATTAGTAAGAGAGTTCAGGTAAATTATAGTTTTTAGTCAGAGAATTCTGTGCAAAGAGTTCTTACGTTAACATTGCTCTGAAATGTCTGTCTTAGTTAAAACTCAAAACATATTTTGGTATTGTGCTTTAAAGACCAAGTGAATATCAATGGATTGGTGATCCCATATGACCCTGACCTTGACTATTCCTAGAATTTGCTACGTGGATAACCATCCATAAATAGAGAATCCTTCCAACATTAACTTCACCCAGTTTATGGGGGGAAAAAAATTAAACCAATACTCTTTGCTTTGCATTCTAAATTAAATAAATAAATCATGACACACAATCCATGCCCCCAAAGAAAAGAAGAAAAAAAACTATGTACTTTACCTTTCTGAAAAGAGTTGAAAGTCATAAGCATCTAGCAAAAAAAAAAGCAAAATGGCCAAAAAAATTGAAAAAGAAAATCATTTTCTTACACACAAGATGTGAAAATCTCTGGTTATTTTCTTTGTGCTGTTTTGGAGAATTTGCTGAAGCAGCAGCTATTGAATGAGAACACCTAAACTGCCATCATAAAAATCAATAATGCACCTGGTAATAACACAAAAGACTGACTCACCTGTTTAGAATCCATTATCCTTTGAAAAAAGCCCAAGTCTGGTACTTGGTACTACAAGGCACAATGTACTTTCTACCGGACAAGAGCAGAATGATTTTTCTTTGTTCTCCTTTCCAGCTGCCCAAAGAATAGATCTCATAGTAATTGTAATACGACCCTTTTACAGAAATAAGAGATGGATAAAGTGCTTACAATCATGATTTCATACAATTGTATTTCTAAATGTTCTTTCAGACTTTTACTGCTCTGAAAGTTAAATGACTTGAAACTTTAACCTTTGTTTGTTTAGTGCACAAACATCAGGAAAAAATGCCTTATGTCTGTACTCTTACAGTCCTACTGGAGACCTGCTGCTAAATACAAATATGAAAGGCAAAAGGCATAACTGTGATCCCAGGGAGTTAAAACCAACAGAACCTTGATTAAATCCTCAGTGTTGACAAAGGTGTGTGGGGAAACAGACACTTTTATACATTGTTTGAAGGAATTTAACTACTGCACTTTAAAAAAAAAAAAACTTAGATATCAAAATTTCATATTTTTAAATTTCCACAATAGGAGAAACATCATACAAAGAAATATTACCTGTTAAGGAGGAGGTAAAATGGCACATGCTAATACTACTACTAACTTTAAAAAAGGTAAAAGTACACTATGATTCCATGTGTGCAAATTTCAAATTAATATGACTATAATCATTTCTGTAGTGGATAAATTTCTTTTATCCACTTGGAATATGTATTTTCTTTAATTGCACAAAAACTATATGCAACTTTAGTCTTTCACTTGTTAGTTTCTCTCATTTTATCTTCTCTCTACCCAAACTGGCTTCACTTTTTATTACTTACAGAAAATCTAATTAGAAAGAGACATACTTTCATGATAGCATATACTCCCAGCAAAATAAATCTAAATAAGTAGAAATTACTCTTATAAGTAATAAAAACATTCCTTTTTAAATCCTAGAATGATTATAAATATCTGACTTTTAAAAAGATCTGATTTTAACCAGTCATTATTAGAGAAGTATTAAAATTCTAATTTCTTTAACTTGGGTCTAGCTGACTTATACATAACAAAGATTAAGTGTAGTTTACTTGCAATAAATAGTATGGCATGGTAGAAAATTATTTTTTAAGCAAGATAAGAATGGCCAGGCGTGGCGGCTCACACCTGTAATCCTATTACTCTGGGAAGACGAGGTGAGTGGACTGCCTGAACTCACAAGTTCGAGACCAGCCTGAGCAAAAGCGAACCCCCATCTCTACTAAAAATAGAAAAACTGAGGCAAGAGGATCACTTGAGCCCACGTTGAAGGTTGCTGTGTGCTATGATTCCATAGCACTTTATCCAGGGCTTGAGATTCTGTCTCAAAAAGAAAATAAAAAAGATTAGGAAAAGTCTCCTTTTGAGAAGATTATTGCTACATCTTCTATTCAAAGCATCAAAACTTTCCAAGATTACTCAAACTGACCACACAGAGAATGCGTATAAGTTGATGATAATAACTACTACTCAACAACAAGCTGGAGTGAATGTGGACCCAACATTGCCAGATCTAGTAGTTTTTCACAGAAAGGCAGAAATCCAAATTATTATGTCTCCTGATTTTTACATGTTAGCAACTAGTTCAGTTTTGGTGTGTGTGTTGTGTGTGTGTTTCATTTAAATATAATGGATTCCAACACTCTAGGGCCAAACAAAATTAATTTCACTCTCAGCTGAAAATTCCAGTTTCAATTTCTAGAAAAGGTGCTAAGAGTTAATGGGGAGAAATAAGGAAAAAAAGTAAAGTAGGCAGAGGCCAAACCAGGAAGATCTTTACATGTTAAGGAACTTAGGTTTTTATTGTATATTACAGTAGTATTTTCAAATTTATATTTTATTAATAACAGAACTTTCTTCACATTAAATGTTACCCAGAAACCTGCCACATATGTCAAACAGATAAATGGAGAATGCCCAGGTTCAAGGGGTGACAATGAACAGCTAACCTAAGCCAGCAACCCCAAACAATCTCTCAGAAAATCTAGAGTTTCAGGCAACACAATTTAATATCACAAAATGCCTATGTCAAAAGTTACACAAAGCCAAAAGAAAACATAAACTTTATCCAGAGGTTAGGTGTATGAGGTAGAGAATAAGGAAGCCATAAAGTTTTTGTTTTAATACTAACACAGAAAATATTAAGAGGGCAGCGCTTGTGGCTCAAAGAAGTGGGGCGCCAGCCCCATATGCCAGAAGTGGTGGGTTCAAACCCAGGCCTGGCCAAAAACTGCAAAAAAAAAAAAAAAAAAAAAAAAAAAAAAAAAAAAAATATATATATATATATATATATATATATATATATATATGGGGAGAGAGAGAGAGAGAGAGAAATTCAAATTTCACATAAATGATTTTAAGGTCAAAGCTTCAATGAGGCTTTGAAAGGAACATTTCTAGTTGTACCTTTGGACAAACTAGAGGTAAGAATTTGTTTTCCTCTACTGTTAAGTTTACTTTAAAATACGTCAGAAACATTAGTGGAAGACACAAGAAACCACTGAAGAGGCTGGGCACAGTGGCTCACGCCTGTAATCCTAACACTCTGGGAGGCCGAGGCAGATACATTGCTTGAGCTCAGGGGTTCGAGACCAGCCTGAGCAAGAGCAAGACCCAATTCTACTAAAAACAGAAAAACTAGCCATGTGTTGGGTTGGCACCTGTTGTCTCAGCTACTTAAGGCAAGAGGATTGCTTGAGCCCAAGAATTGGAGGCTGCTATGAGCTATGATGTCATGGCACTCTGCTCAGGGCAACAGTGAGACTCTTGTCTCAAAAAAAAAAAGTCTGAAGAAATTTAAACAGGACGTATCATGCTTAAAAGGGGGATATAATTTTTGTTTTGGTTTTTGAATTGAGCAGGGGTTTGGGGGCGTGGCAGAGAAAGCAGTAGTGAGCAGTATCCATGTTAAGATTGAAGCATCCAAGTAAAGTGACTCAAGCAGGATGTGATCTCAGCCATTCAGGATGCTGAGGTGGAGGATGGCTTGAGCTCAGGAGTTCGAGACTAGCCAGAAGGAGGGAGGAAGGGATGAAGAGAGAGAGGGAGGGAGGGAGGGAGGGAGGGGGGAACGGAGGGAAGGAGGGAAGGAGGGAGGGAAAGAAGGAAGGAAGGAAGGAAGGAAGGAAGGAAGGAAGGAAGGAAGGAAATAATATAGGAGTAACATGAGTAACATTCTAAGAAATAGATCTTGCCCTGCTGGGCACAGTAACTCACACCTATAACACCCATAATCCTAGCACTCTGGGAGGCCGAGACAGGTGGATTGCTTGAGCTCAGGAGTTTGAGACCAGCCTGAGCAAAAGCAAGACCCCATGTCTAAAAAAAGAACATAGTCGGGTATTGTGGTAGGGGGTCTATAGTCCCAGCTACTCAGGAGGCAGAGGCAAGAGGATTACTTAAGCCTAAGAGTTAGAGGTTGCTGTGAGCTAGAACGCCACAGCACTTTACTGGGGGCAACAAAGTAAAACTGTTTAAAAAAAAAAAAAAAAAGAAAGAAAGAAAGAAAAGAAATGTATCTTTCCCTTAAAACCCCAAACTCATGGCTCTCCTGACTGCTGTTTGTTTCAAATACTTAGGAACATTCAAACATTTTCAAAACAGAATGTAGTGATGCAGCATAACTTCACCAGACAAGGCATTTCAATGTCATATCTCGATTGATGACCAGAAAAAATGTCCAACATTTTAACCTCTGTGTGTGCAGACAGTAAAGAAAAAATACAGAAATCTAGGATTTCATTTACATAAACATTTTACAGCGGTTTGAGTGCAGTCCAAAAAAAGGTATAACTTGAGGTAATCACCAAAAGCTGAGAAAATAGCTAAATGAGGGTAAGATTGACAGATCAGTATTTCCATCTCTTAAACATTATTTCTCCAGATATAACAAAAGAAACTAACCATCACTTTCAAACTAGAAATTTTCATCTTCTTGTAACTCTATGTTACATGTCTGAACAACGTCTGCATAACACAAAGCTGTGTATTATTTCTTAAGACTGACAAGTCAAACAGCCTGATCTCTCTCAGTGAAATGTGAGAGCCAGTCAAGCTGTGAACTCACAGCTGGTGACATCTTAAAATTAAGTTTCAGTCCAGGCCAAATAGTTGCACTAATGCTTTATCCAAGCCAACACTAAATTGAAGAGAAACTGTAGGCTACTACTTAAATTAAAAGTGACTATCCTGGGTGGTGCCTGTGGCTCAGTGAGTAGGGCACCAGCCCCATAAACCAAGGGTGGTGGATTCAAACCCGGACCCCGCCAAACTGCAATAAAAAAATAGCTGAGCATTGTGGCAGGCGCCTGTAGTCCCACCTACTTGAGAGGCTGAGGCAAGAGAATTGCCTAAGCCCAGGAGCTGGAGGTTGCTGTGAGCTGTGATGCCACAGTACTCTACCGAGGGCAGCAAAGTGAAACTGTCTCAAAAAAAAAAAAAGTGACTATCCTATTACCATTTATCTCCACACAAAAAAACACAACTCATTTTCTTCCAAAATTTCCAAGGACATTTACACATTTTAAAAGGATCTATATGATATCAAAATAGACATGGATGTATTTTGTAAAGCACATTTTTGTATGAACAGTTACATCCTCAAAAAAGTACACAAAGCTTTAAGCCATAGGTACATAGCTATAGAGTACATGAATGACACCTTTGTGAGTCAAATTATTTAATATATCTTCCCAGTAACACTATAACTTCGTACTAGCTTTATTTTCATTTTAATTGCTTTCCAGTTGGCTGAAATTCCTATCACTGACATCAAGTCTTTTCCATCCTCTAACTTAACTATTAAGTTGTGAGCAATCCATAAGCCATTGGGAGATAGGAAAACATAACATTTAAAGAAACCTCTTTGTGATCAGTTTTGAATATTCAGCCTCTTTAGTAATGGGAAAAATCACTTAATTCATGTTCTATATAAGTACAGAATTTCACGTACAATTCCAAAGGTAACAAAACTATACAGTAAGTTTTCTAGACAATGATAACATACTCCAAAAAGCAGAATTTGTTTTAAACTTTTTTGATATAACTCTTTCTACAATGTAAGTCTTCAACAAACGTGTATGGTGTTTTGTGCTGGCTAAATATGACTGAAAATTTCCTCAACGACATAGACTTCTCCTTATGAACAGAAGATCCCTTACTGTGCTCCATATAAGTCAAAAAAATTCAACCTTTCATCTGTCATAGTCCATTAGTCTATCAAATAATCTAAGCATCAGAATGAAAGAATGAAAAAAAAAAAGTTTCACAAGTGTTGTTATAATACAACAGCATCACATCATGTACATATTTACTTACAGCAATTCACTTATGTGTTCAGCAAAAAGAAAGTGACATTTTTAGAAAGCAGACTCTCTTCTTAGTGACTGTACCTTTACCCCAGAGAGAGTATAAAATGGGAGATGTCACTCTGTTCCCTCAGTTGCACTCAGTTCCAATGTCTCCCTCAGAGGAGCATCTCACTAGATTACATGTGATAGGGTTAAAGTTAAGTCTTTTCAATGCAATTCCAAAATGAGAGCCAGTTACGTACTTCATTCAGTGTTCAGCTAAGGAGATAATGAGTTGTTCCTATATGGAGGGGAAAATGGCTATGCTGGACTTACTGAAAAATCACTTCTTGATAGTTTCTAGTCTTGGTAAAGGTAACATTCACTGTGACATCTGCCTTACACAGCTTTAGAATACACCTAAGCTGTGTAAGGCACCACCTAAGCTGTAACCCCACTATACCTATCACTTACAGAAATAAATATATAAACAAAGTATTTTTATAAAGAATTAGCTCCTCAAACTATTTCATGCATTATCATAAAATGTAATCCATACCTTAGTTGATGACAGGAAACTTACCGGGGTCTCACCAAAAACACTCAATTATTATCACATCTTACATGATAATGCTTACCTTTATAATTTACTGTTACAGCAAACAATATTTTGGGATCCACTACGTTATTTTACTTACAAATAAAAGTAGTTGATATGCCCCTGAACAAAAACCGCTTCCCTCTACAATGACAACAACTTATTTGAAATGGGCCCTTAGAAATCTCTACCTACTAAAATTTTTTTTTAAATCCCTGGCCAGTGAGGTGGCTCCCTCCTGCAATCCTAGCATTCTGGGAGGCTGAAGCAGGTAGATTCCTTGAGCTCAGGAGTTTGAGACTAGCCTGAGCAAGAGTGAGACTCCATCTGTAACAATAGGGGGTATTGTGGCAAGTGCCTGTAGTCCCAGCTACTCAGCAGGCTAAGGCAAGAGGATCTCTTGAGACTAGGTGTTTGAGTTTGCTGTGAGCTATGATGCCACAGCACTCTACCAAGGGTGTCAAAGTGAGAATCTATCAAAAAAAAAAAAAAAAAATCTGGCCCTGTGCACTAGGAATGGCAAGTTCAAGCCTGGCCCAAGCCTGCTAAACAAAAAAAAAACAAAACAAAATACCTAATGTAAGTTTTGGCAATGTGCTTTTTGTTTCTGTTTTTTGTGATGCAGGCTCACTATATTGCTCAGGCTTATCTTGAACTTCTGGCACAAATTATCCTCTTGCCTCAACCTCCCTGGTCGCTGGCATTAAAGGAGCTACCATGCCCAGCATGTGCTTTGTGTTTTAATAAAGGTGAGGGGACTGTATTAGTTATCTGTTGGCACACAACAAAACACCCCCAAACTTGGCAGCTTCAAAAATAATCAATTTATTAACTCACAAAAAGTTTGTGAGTGTCAGGAATCCAGGAGACAGCAACTTATTTGCCAAGATGTCAACAGAAAGTACAGTCATCTGAAGACAAGACTGGGTCTGGAGAATCCACTTCTAAGATGGCTCACACACGTGGCTGTTGGCAAGAGGCCCCAGATCTTCACCACATAAGCCTTCGTAATGCTGCTGACAATACAGAAACTGAGAACAAGTTGCCCAAGAAGAAAGTAACCAAAGAGAAAGCCACAGAGTATTTTTTAAAGACCCAGCCTTGAAAATGAAAAACCATCACTTCTGCATATGCTACTGATCACACAAGCAACCTTAATACATTGTGGGGCAAATTACACAAGTGTATAAACACCAGGACAAAGGGACCATTAGGAATTGGATTTGGCCTATACCCGTGATGAACATAAACATAACTGGTTGATGCGGTTTTTTTATATGTGCACAAATTCTTTCATACGGCTCTCATCAAAAGGTGAAACCTAAAATGCCCTTCCCCCTGAATGTAAGCTACATTTAGGACTCAAACTAACAGAACGTGACAGAAGGGACGGTGTCTGACTTCCAAACCTAATTCATAAAGACATTGTAGCTTCTGTTTATCTCCCTAGAATCCCTCACTGTAGAGAAAGAAAGCCACCATGCTATAAGGACACTGAAGAAACCTTTAGGAGAGACCATATGACAAAGAACTAAAGCCTCCAGTCAACCAAGAGTAAAGAACAGAGAACTCCTCACATAAAACACATGAGCGAGGTTGGAAGTAGTTGGCCCTCGCTATATACCATATCCTGCCAATACTGTGTATTTTTGATCTGCATTAGGTAAAAGTGGACCCGCATAGTACAAGCCCATGTTGTTCAAGGATCACCTATATATCCTCCAGCCCCAGTCAAGTCTTAAAATGACTACATCCCCAGCTGAATCCTGATTGCAATCTCATGAGACAGCCTGAACCACTAACTATGCCAGGGGTGGCGAACAAGTTCGACTACGCGCTCGGAGATCGCTCCTCAGAGGTCCCTCCTCAGAAGCAGCATAACAAAATCCAAACTTGGCAAAGAGCCACAGTATACAAAATAAT